>JAFEMH010006166.1:0-133278 GCA_022495995.1 Adenophora triphylla var. japonica | reverse complement strand
GTGGAGTGGTTAAAGCGTTGTTTTTATATTAGCTTGGGGAGTTTTGGGGGTGCATTAGTCTAGGAGGGCTTGGAGGGCTTTCTCATGCACGAATTTCGTCCCGGTTAGCTTGTGTATAGCCCTCTGAGGCCGAGAGGAGAAGGTGTCAGTTGCTGGTGAGTAACGTGCCCCCATTACTCGTTAAACGGAGGTCGTAGCCTTACCCTTATTGGGCATTGGAGCGGGAGGCTGGTTATCCTCCCCTCCTACGGTCGAATGACCGGCGTTTTGCAAGGTTTCCCAGACATACTGCTTTTTAAAAAAGAAGAAAAATGAGCGAAAAGAAGTGTCTTTTGACGGTCGAAATTTTAGGACACAAAGTGTTCTTGAAAACAAAAGATTTTAAACGGGAAAACAAATGAAAGTCGTGTTTCCGACAATGGAACCATTGATGACGCCTTGAAGCTTTTCGGGGAGTCGAGCGGTTCAAGGATATACGGCTTGATATATTTGGTGGTTTATTGTACCTAGAACACAACACAAACAAGCACCGTTAAGGTCAAAGTTGGATGTTACTCCAACTCGGGCCCTCGGGTGTGAGAGCAAGAATCTTGAGATATATAAGACGTTTGAATGTCTTGGAGTGTGTGTAAGTGTTTAGGGTTTAGAGTAATAGGTCTTACTCAATATATTTGGAACTTACCTTGCCCAAGGGGACAAATGTCTTCTATTTATAGGCAATGGAGAGGTGCTTGTTGATGTAAGCAATGAGATCGGCAGAGGGCACTTTGGTATTTATTTACCGCCTCCCACGTGTCCGCGGCTAATTGGTCATGTCGGGGAGGGAACATTATTGTAAAGGGGACATGGGTGAAAGGGACATGAGCCGTGTACATGGCTTGGCGCATTAAATGAAATAGTAGGCGCACTGCTCGAGCGCATTAAATGCGTGATGGGGGCGGCAACTTGCATGTCGAGCCGGTAAGCTAACTTGCTCGGTAAGGCTTGACATTAGCAGGAGTCTGGTGAGATAACCGGGAGTCAGGTATGTGCCCGCGGTCAACATCTTGGGCGGGGTCAAAGGTATTTGACGTGGGCACGGATGGAGCGGTCATACCTTGAGCGGGCACGGACCCAGCGGTCATACCATCTGCGGGCACGGACCCAGCGGTCATAGATCGTGCGGGCACAAATATAGCGGTCAGGATCCGCCGGTCTTTGAGATGGATGATGCGGGGGAGGAACGCGGTCTTGACCTCAAGGGCCTATTTGTCCGCGGTCTTTACCACACAGCGGTCTAGGAAGTGCCACGTCACCGGTTCCTTAGATCGAGCCGAGGCTTGGGCCCGGCCCAACAGTACGGGCTCATCATTTGGTAGCTTTAAGAGCACGTGCAATGATTTTGCTCACCACCGAGTGAAAATTGGCAAGCGTAAATTTGCTCAACTGTTTTAACGGTGAGCGAATTTTCGCTCAAATCCTTGAGCGAAACTGTTTTGCTCAAAATTTGAGCGAAAATGTGTTCGAACCCAAAACGAATTAAAAGTATATTTTTTATTTTTATTTACTCCAAACAACGTCGTTTATGAAATATATCAAAAAAGTTGATAAATTTTTTCGCCTATAAATAGAGCATAATATTGTATAGGTTATTTACACCTCTTCTTCCTTACTTTCTATCTTTAAGCTTAAGTTAACAAAAAAACCTTTTGAGTTTTTGATTATGAATAATTACGGAAACAATTCCGGATATAATTCTAAACAAGCTTGGCTCAAAGAAATGTTGGTTACTGATCCAAATTTCACAAGCAATTACCGTCAAAACAACTTTCAAAACTACTCACAAAGCTCAAATCCTATCAACTTCTCCCAAAACTCACCCCCGTGATTTTAATTCTCCGCTAAACACTCAAACATCTTATGGCTCGATGCTATTCCAAAGCTTCACTCCTGATTCGCAGAACACTGAATTTGTTCCAGAGACACAAGAGGAAGATGAAGGAGGTGAAGAAGAAGAGGTTATACCAGAAAGGCGAAAAGGAGCCCCAAAAAAAAGAAAAAAGAAACCATTGGCTAGAAATTCACAGAAGATGAAGCTCTCGTCAGTGCTTACATGAATACAAACACTGATGAAATAATAGGTACCAACCAAAAGTATGAGAAGTTGTGGGGTACTATAAAGGCAAGGTACGATACAGCGCAGCAACAAAAGCCATCAGAAATTGGTAAAAGGACTTTATCTATGCTTCGAGCTCGATGGGGTAGGATGGCGAAATCAGTAACTTGTTTGTTGCGATGTACGATGGAAGCAACTAAATGAAAGGGAGTGGATACAACGAACAAGACGTTCGATGTGAGGCTAAACGACTGTATGAAAATCATGAAAACAAACCTTTTAAAGATGAGCATGTGTGGTTTATGCTGAAGAACTATCCAAAATGGGAGCAGCGGATTAAGACTACCATCTGGGTAGTTGAAAGAAAAAGGCCGAGGCATCTCGTCAATTCGTGTGGAGAGTGACAATGACGGTGCAGTAGCGACAAAAGGTTCAAGCTTAACGAGGTGGGAGGTTACGCGACAACGGAAAGTGATGATGCGACAGCGGATTCGGTAGAGAGTGACCAGAGGGAAAAAAACAACAAAGCGCGACATTAGGCGAAAGAAGGGGTATTCAAGTGGAGGGTCATCAACTACCGAAGTAGTAGAGGGTTTTACTATTCGACTCCGGCTACTCTACGACCAACACCGCGGCAATTATTGAAGCTGGAATGAGAGAAATTGGAGCATTTGAAAAATATACTCCCTCTGTCCCATAATAACTTATTCATTTACTGTTGAGAACGGAAAATAAGAAATAATGTTATTAAAGTAGGAGTTGTGAGTGGGTATGAGAGAGAATGAGTGGAGAGAATAGTAAATTTGAAAAGTGTTGTGAGTATGACAAGTAGGTCCCATGAATAAAGAAGTATTTAAAGTTTTCTTTTTAGGAACTGAACTTTAAAGTGAGATGCTCAGAAATAGCAAAATGGGTAGGATAATATGGGACGGAGGAGTATACTTTATGAAGAAAATGTTGACCAAATCGGCTTTACTTGGAAAGCTACTTGAAAATACGATATTGTCCTCAGAAGAGGAGGAGATGAAGGCTCGTTTGATAAGCGAGTTGAATGATTTTTAGTCGGTTTAAGTTTGTTTTCTTTAATTATCGTAGTGTGGTGTTTCTTAATTCAGTATTGTGTTTAAATTTATTGTATTGTTGTTTTTAAATTTCTATATTGTGAAGTGGTTTGTTATGAATAAATGTGTGTTCTTTGTTACATATTATTTTTTGTCAAATCAAATAAATGGCATTTGTAGTCTAGTAATTTGTCAATAAATGAATGTCATCAGGAAGCTAGTTATTATCATGAAATCTAGTTCTTTTGTCTACATACATATTATATAGTCTAATCATTTTTTTTTAAAAATAATTGGATACTAGTATACCAATAAATGAAAAAACTCTGAGCAAGTTCACATGCGTAGTGTATGATTTGTCACGATAATCTTTAATTTCAACTCATCTCTATTATTTGGCAAGAGTCGGGAATCGATAAATTATAGCCGTTAAAGGATTGATTTGTCATATCCAACTTAATGTTTATTTATCAGTGTTTTATATATAAAAAATTCAATTATAATAAAATATAATTTAAAATAATTAAATTATTTTGTAATGTAAACAAATAAAAAAAAATTAATTTATATCACTAATTTATAAATAAAATAAATATTTCAAGTTGAAGTTGTTGGCATGAATTTCATACAACTAATCATGCTAGGTTACGTATGCAAATTTTATACTCCCTCCGTCCCGGCCGACTTAGGATTTTTTGGGCTGGCACGGGAATTAAGGAAAAGGTAAATGTTGTGTGTAATTTAAAAATAGGAGAGAGAATGAGTGGAGGGAATAGTAAATTATAATGGTGTTGTGAGTATTAAAATAATGTAGGAGAGAGAATGAGTGGAGAGAATAGTGATTTAAGGTTTCCATTTTTGGTGATGCAAGTCGGGTGGAGCAGCCAGAGATGCAAAATGGCAAAAAAGTTCTTAAGTCGTGGCGGGATGGATGGAGGGGGAGTATTTTAATTAAAATTTTATCCAAAAGCGGCCACCTTTCTAGGAAATATCATTGTACACTTTCCAGGTCAATTAGTCCCTTCATTCTAGAGCCGTCAATACGGGAATACGAAACGGAACGGAACGAAATTATGTTGTCTCACGACGAAAACGAGACGAGACGGGATGGGACAAAACGGGATGGGACTAAAATACTCCGTCCCATTCCGTCCCATTTGCGGGATCCCGGGATCCATACGAGACTACCGTTGACTAGGAGGGATAAGCGTTGACTGGGCGCCATAAATCGAAGACTCATTGTGGGGAACGTGTTTCTCTGCGAATCTGTGGCTTCAGCAATTTCTTGTGTTTCTCTGTTAAAATTGTGTTTCTGTTATCATCTTGCTTGTTATCTGTTAAGTTACCAACCCAAGCCTGAACACTCCCCTTCACATTCACATGTGACCTGTCCACACATTCAGAGTTACACAAACATGCCACACTTTGGCATCACAAACTAATCAGGGGCACTCATGCACTCATAATCTTCTTTCCTTTGCAAAAGTGAGAATATATTGACACTTCATTGGTCTAGATCATTACTTTTGAAAGAGGGTTTAGTCGATTTAAAAATTGTTCATTTTTGAATGCACTTAGAATAGGTACACATAAGCAAGCGTACACGGGACGGAACGGGATGGGCGAGATGAAATTATGTTGTCCCGCGATGAAAACGGGACGAGACGGGACGGGACAAAACGGGACATGACTAAAATATTCCGTCCCATCCCGTCCCATTTGTATGGCGGGATGGAACATCCCGCGACCATCCTGGCTGAACTCGGCTCTACTTCAATCACAACATTAAATTTGACAAAAAGGCATATTATTTTTTTATTTTCAAATATAAATCTCTTTTAAGGAGAACAAAAAACAAAAGCCGGATCACTTTTGACCAAGACTAAGGATCCGTTCGTTTGTCTGAAAATATTATTCGAAAAAATATTATTCTAAAAATATTTTTCCTATTTGTTGGTACTTCCTCCGTCCCTAAATGTTTGTCCCATTTCTCCTTTTTCTTTGTTCCAAAAAGTTAGTCTCATTTCCAAAATTAAAGCTTCAAAATCACTAAATTTTCAAAACTTGTAACATTTAGGGACGGAGTATTACATAACGGCGGTGTATATTATCAATAATTTTCAAAGCGTTCGTAAAAATAACCAAAATTAAAGCTTCAAAATCACTAAATTAAAATATTTGAAAAATTAAATGGGACAAACATTTAGGGACAGAGGGAGTACCATCAAAAAATAAAGATAACGAAAAAAATTTTCTTCTCAATGAAAAATAAGCTTGTTTTATAAGAAAATAATTTCCAAATTTTTCCTTCTCAAAACATATTTCAAAAAATACTCCCTCTGTCCCAGACCAAGGGTCCTCGGGGGGGATTTCACGCTTCTTAAAAAAAAAATTTAAAGTGGGTAAAAAATTTTAGGAGAGAGAATATAAAAGTTAAATGTATGGTAGGGAATAGGAGAGAGAATATAAAAGTTAAATGTGTGGTAGGGAATAGGAGAGAGAATGTAAAAGTTAAAAATATTTAATAGGAGAGAGAATGAGTGGGAGGAATAGTAATGGTTTTTTTGTAAATATATGGAGATGATAAGGGTATAAATATATGAAAAACTTTCCATTTTAAGGAAGAGGAATTTCTTGCTTAAGTGGGACGGGCCAAAAGGAAAGTATGACTTCTTGCGAGTGGGGACGGAGGAGTATTTCTTTAACACCATCACCGTAATCCCACCACCACACCAACCCCCATAAAAAAAAACTTGGTTACGGGCTGGCCTGGGCCTAAAGGAATAATATATTGGCCCAACTCATAATTTGTAAGGCTCATGGCTGTCGAACTAGGGATACGGGCCGGGCTTGCGAGTTACGGACAGCTTTGGACATTTATAAAAATAAAGAATAAAGTAGGGCCATCTCAAATTTTATTAACCCAGAAAAGAAAATCCAACCCTAGGTGGTGGAGTTGTCCAACGGGCGAGATCGGACTAGCCCAATATTTGTATGCTTAACGGGATTTGGGTTTAGTCGGGAATGGCCCAAGTCTTCTAGCAGGTTCGGCCTGGCCCGACTCAGATTCAAGATCCGTGGCTAAAATTTATGAGTACTTTTTCTTTTCCTATATTACTCATTATATTAAATCTATATCTCCTCCCCCAATAAAAAGCTTCACTAATTACCCAAAAGAACATCTCGTTAGAAGCTTTACACTTTTCTTTTTTGAAAAGAATCTTTCTTATTTCCTCCACTCATTCTCTCTCCTACATTATTTTAATACTCACAACACCATTATAATTTACTATTCCCTCCACTAATTTTCTCTCCTATTTTCAAATTACACTCACAACATTTTTTTTCTGTCCCATTTCCATAATTTGCGTGCCCACCCAAAAGAGTGAAGCACTTATTAGGAGGACGGAGGGAGTATATATATTAAAGTTGGTGAGGAGGGTTATGGCTGTACGTGAGCAAGTTTATGAAACTCTTGATTTTGGAAGCCACGTCATCACTATCCCAAAATTTATATGACTTTTGGTATTCTCCTTATTAGCGAATACTATTAGTTAACTATAATAGTTACTATATATGTTAACTATTACTATTAATAGTATTAGTTAACTATAATAGTTACTTTATAAGTTAACTATTACTATTAATTGTATTAGTTAACTATAATAGTTACTATATATGTTAACTATTACTATTAATTGTATTAGTTTACTATAATAGTTATTATATAAGTTAACTATTACTATTAATAGTATTAGTTAACTATAATAGTTACTATATATGTTAACTATTACTATTAATAGTATTAGTTAACTACAATAGTTATTTTATAAGTTAACTATTACTATTAATTGTATTAGTTAACTACAATAGTTACTATATATATGTTAACTATTACTATTAATAGTATTAGTTAACTATAATAGTTACTATATAAGTTAACTATTACTATTAATAGTATTAGTTAACTATAATAGTTACTATACTTCCTCCGTCCCAGCGAAAGAGCCATTTATTTTCTTTTGGGCGTCCCATTTAAAAAGGCACTTTCCCAGTAAAGGAAACTTTAAATCACTATTCTCTCCACTCATTCTCTCTCTACTTTACTTTTACACTCACAACATTATCTTTCTTACATCACCTTCCACTCATTCTCTCTCCTATTTAATTTTTCATACTCACAACATTTAAACTTTTTCTCTTTCCTACATCACATTTCTTATTTTGCGTGCCCGGCTAATTTTGTGCATCTTTCGCTGGGACGGAGGGAGTATATGTTAACTATTACTATTAATTGTATTAGTTAACTATAATAGTTACTATATATGCTAACTATTATTATAAATAGTACTCCCTTCGTCCCACGTGAATGTAAACTTATTTTCATTTTGGTCCGTCCCACGTGAATGCAAACTGCCCAAAATGAAAATAAATTTATTATTTTATATTCACCCTACCCCACCCACTCATTCTCTCTCTTCATTTTCACCATACAATTTATTCAACCAACCTACTATTAACTCTACTCATTCTCTCTTCATTTCCTACCACACATTTTCCTTATCTTAATAATATTTCTTAATTATTGTGCCCGAAAAAATGGTTCACAATGACATGAAACGGAGGGAGTATTAATTTACTATATAGGTTAAGTAATAGTATTATAGTTACAATATATGTTAACTATTACTATTAATAATATTAGTTAATCATAATAGTTACTATATATATATATATCAAAGTAGGTCGTTAATAATGTCAATGAGCATTTAGCTTAAAGACGTACTTTTCTCGGGAAGGTTAAGGATTGGAACCCCCTACATTGTATTTAAAATGTTGTAATTTTTAAAAGAAATAGGTCGTTAGTTTTTTTCATTCACTTTGTTAACGTCCATAAAAAATGTTGCATACTGACATAAATTATGACATCAAAAATAAATGACATAAAGTGTGAACATCAAAAATAAAATAGCAAAAATTGCTACATTGTTAGTCACAATGCAATTCCTATTAAACTTATGTGCAACAAAGTTATTAAAATTGAACACAATTTTTCTAACTTTATGAATGTTAATGTTTTGATACATTTATAATATACTTATATTATAAAAAATAAATCATTATATTAGCAAATTAGCTTCCCGTGCGAAGCACGAGTTACCTACTAGTTGACTATGAAGTTTCCATTTTTAATTAAATGTCAAGATGTTGTTCAGTCAATAGAGATAATCAAAGGAGACTAAACAAACCATTGGCGAGAAAAAGAAAATTGTTGAAAACATCAATTAGAAAATTAACAGCTTGAATATTTATAGTAATAGAATCGGGCAAATACCTAGTACAAGTTAAATCTTTGCTCATAATTAACATCAAAGTCTCGTGTTGAATGCATTCGGACTATATAATAATAATAGTTAAATTTAATGTATAGTAATGGACTACTCCCTCCGTTCCAGTTCAGTGTAAACTTTTGGTCAACTTTGATCAACTTTGACTAATAGTTTAAGGCCATAATAATGATCCTAATAAAAATCCAAAAAATGTTATTGTTAATATTATTAAGCGTGATACAATAACAAATTTTTAAATTTTTTTTAGGATCATTATTATGGCCTTAAATTATTGGTCAAAGTTGATCAAAGTTGACCAAAAATTTACACTGGACTGAAACGGAGGGAGTATATAATAATAATAGTTAAATTTAATGTATAGTAATAAAGGTTACTTTTTCTAATAAATATCGTATTAGTTTACCAAGAAAATGAAGCTATGACACTTAATTTGTGGCAGAACTGGTACTAATACTCCCTCCGCCCCAAAATGATTGTCCTATTTTTTTTGCTTTTATTATGATGGAACTTTGAACAATAATTTTAGGTTTATTTAATTATACAAATGAAAATCTAAAACTCATTATTGATACACCATCAATAATACTATCAATTGCAAGTTTTAGATCTTCATTTGTATAATTAAATCAACCTAAAATTATTATTCAAAGTTTCTTCGTAATAAATGCAAAAAAAGTGGGACAATCATATTGGGACGGAGTATATTATTTGCCCTTATTTTAGTATTTCCTTAATTAAACTTCCTAGTTAGCTCCATATCCATTATGACTGTTTCAATTGTTTACATTTTGATTTTCAAAAGATTGAAACTTAAAACCATTTTACTCTCCCAAAGTTGAATTTCATATAGTTGAAATATATGCTTCCTATGTCTAAGTCTTTTGACATGTTCAAAATCTTTACCCTCAACAAGCTCCATATATAAATTGGACATCACCTTCTTCTTTGCATCACACATTCTTCTCTATTTATTTCTCTTTTATATTTCTCACACATTGTTAAGTTCTTATTTTCAAAATGGGCACTTCTTCATTTTGCTGGAAATTCATCAGTGTTGCATTTCTAGCATTTCTCTTTTTTCATGGCTTGGCCTTCTCCGAAAAAGGTATCCATATTTACATTTTTTTGGCTCGATTTTTTTGGACAATGATCAGTATCGAGAACTGAGATTAGTTTTATCGCAACTAATCATTGTCCAAAAAAGACTTAAGTCCTAAATCGATGTTGATGGTTGTGGCATAGCACTGATTGATTGCTACAACAGTTTCAAATATCTATAGAAATTACAATTAATAGTATGTTTTTTAATAATTTTTTGTTACTTTGAATCAATTTTAATCAATAATTTTAGTCTAATTTAAATATTTTTTTTAAAAAATCTAAAAATTATTATTATTACACCATTATACTATTAATATTAGTAACTTTTAGATTTTTATTAATATCATTAAATTGTCCTCAAAGTATTGAGTTCATTAAAAAAAATTGAAACATCATTTTGGGGATGGGGTTTATAAATATATTGGTCTTACTTATATTTTCTTTCTTTGGCATAGCTCCTAACTTTAGCTTCTTGCACGACGCAACAATTACTCAAAACATTTCGTACTACGACTACATCATAGTCGGCGGCGGAACTGCCGGATGTGCATTAGCCACCACACTCTCAGAGAAACACACAGTCCTCCTCCTCGAAAGTGGCGGCTCCCCCTACAACAACCCCAACATCACCAGACGAGATCGGTGGATCCAACTCCTCTCCGATGTCTCTCCCACCTCTCCTTCCCAACCTTTCACCTCCGAGGACGGTGTTTCAAGCAACCGTCCACGTGTCCTAGGTGGGGCCACCGCCATAAATGCTGGCTTTTACTCGAGAGCCGAGTCGAGCTATGTTAGAGAGGTTGGATGGGATGATAAGCTCGTCAATGATTCGTTTGAATGGGTTGAAAATAAGCTGGTTTTTCAGCCGCGAGTTAGTGGGTGGCAATCTTCATTTAGAGCTGGCCTGGTGGAGGCTGGAGTGAGGCCTTATAATGGGTTTACGTATGATCATTTGATTGGTACTAAGGTTGGGGGTACAACGTTTGATCAAGAAAGACGAAGAAGTACTTCTGCTGATTTACTTGAGTATGCAAATCCTAGGAATATTAGGGTTTTACTACGTGCAACTGTTCACCAAGTTTTGTTCCAAACTAAAGGTTTGCATACTATCATTGAAATTTCCCTCTTCCACACACAAAAACACACACATATATAAATATGTATGTTTGTGTATGAACATATTACCAGTTGTTCACACTGCTTAATATTGGACACTAAGAAAAATTTTGTGGTGATTCAAACAGGAAAGTCAAGACCTATGGCTACTGGTGTAGTGTTTGCAGATGAATCAGGGAACAAGCATAGAGCATATTTGAAAAGAGGCTCAAATAGTGAAGTTATAGTTTCTAGTGGAGCATTAGGAAGCCCACAACTCTTGATGTTAAGTGGCTTGGGGCCTAAAGAGCACCTTCAGTCACTTAACATCAATGTTGTTTTGGATCTTCCCTTAGTTGGTCAAGGCATGAAAGATAACCCAATGAATACCATCATTATACCTTCTCCTATACCAGTTGAAAATGACCTTATTGTACTCGCGGGTATCACTCGCTTCGGAAGCTATATTGAAGGTACAAGTGGCCAAGAAAGCGTCGGCGGAGGTTCCGGAAGATATGGAAATGGGAGATTCTCTTTCAGGGTATGCATTACTTTACTTACATCTCAAAGTGTCTTGATTTTTGTTATATAACTTGCCGGTATTTTTGACTGTTGTCGATTTAATGGTTGTAAGATCGGTGGACCCTATCCATCTCACAACTATCAAATTGACAGTAGTCAATCTAACACGCTTTAAAAATGTTCAAAAACTAACCTCACATGCGGTGTTTTTGTCCTGTTGCCTATCTAATAATGGTTTTGAGATAGGTGAGACCTGTTGACCTAACGGCTATTGGATCGGCAACATTAATACTAATAGACTCAAAAATGGGCCAATGTCCATGTACCCTACTTATTATACATATCCGGTATATAAGAGCCATAGTAGTCCCATACTCCCATGTAGCATGTTTGTGTTATATATGATATACATAAAATATAAAGATGTAGTAGGAACTAAGATGATTTTAATGGATTTCGGATGAGTGGATCCATACTTGAAGGTGAACGGTCCACGGTCATTCGGAGACCTAAAGCTACGAAACCTCGACCGGCAGACCACTTACATTACATTCAACTACTACCAAGACTACGAAGACTTGCGTATATGTGTTAAAGGAGTTTCAACTATCTTACGCGTAATTGAATCAAAAGCATTCTCAAAGTACAAAATTCCTTCTGTGTCTGTCCAAGACATTCTCAATATTACCGTAAGCTTGCCACAAAACTTTCCAGTAAATGAGAATACAACTACATCCTTAGAACAATTTTGTAAGATCTTTTTTGTGAGGAGTATATGGCATTATCATGGCGGGTGTCAAGTTGGAAGAGTGGTGGATCAAGATTATAGGGTTCTTGGTGTTGATGGTCTTGAGTTATTGATGGATCAACTTTTAATACCTCTCCAGGAACTAATCCTCAGGCGACTGTGTTGATGCTTGGAAGGTACGTATGTTCTACTACATCTGTCACAAAATGAATGTCTATTTTTATTCTTGATTTGACATTTATTTTGAGACGGAAGGAAGGAGTAATTAGTTATATTGATTTCAATTGGTTATATATGTGACAGATGATTTTATTTTTAATGGTGTAGGTATATGGGAGTCAAAATACTTGGAGAAAGGCTCAACAAGTAATGGGAATGGGTTGACAATGTGATGCAGTGATTATGCAGTTCAACTTATAACTATTCAATTGATGTTTTCGATGTGTTAATAAAATTTAATTTAGTTGATGAAGATGGCATGGGATTTTTTATTTTATTTTTATAATAAGGTTGGGTTAAAGTTATGTAACTATAATTTGTTCATGCATCTTATTTGTAATTGATTTCATTTATTAAATAATATATTTAGTGTATTTGAATGTAATTTGGGGAACTTATGAATGATTTACTTCATCTTCACTTATATTTTTAATGCATGTATGTGTTGGTTAATGCTTGTTCTGTAATTTGGGGAACTTATGAATGATTTACTTCATCTTTACCTATATTTTGCATGATTCAAATTGGTCTTTTTTATTCCTTTGGTATCTAATCTAAAGATTTTTTTTTCCAAAATATTGATTTTTAAAATATTATATAACAAAATAACATTTTAAAAAACATAAGTACCAAAATGGCACTTTCCTCATTAATTCCGGAATTGGTAATTCCGGAATAATGTAATCCGGAATTACCAATTCCGAAATCCAATTTTTATTTTTTATTTCAAAACTAAAATCAACAAAATAATATTTTCTGTAAAATACGACCGATCGCGCCATATATGGGGCGATCGCGCCAAATGTAATCCGGCGTTATTAATTCCGGAATCCCTTTTTTTTTTTAACAAAACTGATATTAGGAAATTAATATTTTTTGTAAATAGAGAGCGATCGCGCGTTTGATGGGGGCGATCACGCCTAATGTAATCCGGTATTGGTAATTCCAGATTTTATTATATATATATATATATATATATATATATATATATATATATATATATATATATATATATATATATATATATATATATTTAAATACTGAAATAAGAAAATTATTTTTTTGAAAAATTCAAATTCGGAAATGTTAATTTCGGATTTGCTTTACAAATCCCTTCTCCCCCAACAACTCTGTAAACAACCCACGCAGAAACCAACGCCAGTGAAGAAGAAGAAAAAAAGAAGGAAGAAGAAGAAGAGGAGAGGAGGTGGATTTTTTCCAAAAAAAATCTGAAAATTCAAGAAGTTGATTAAGAAGTTCAAGAAGAAGAGAAGGCAGGTGGTGGATTTTTATAAAAAAAAAAAGGTGAAAAATTCAAAGAAGTAAGCATAAGAAGATCCAAAAAAAGAAGGTACATTTTAATCCCTCTTAATTTTTGTTTGAAATTTAAAATAAGTATTTATTTGATTTTTTTTGTAAATGTAGTGATATTGTTAAATTAGGTTTTTGATAATTTTTTTTTCAATTTTTAGGAATAAATATGGCTAGAGTTTCACTTGTTTTTATGTGTTATTGGGGAGGAGATGATGAACACCTGTTTGAAGGTGAACATTTTGAAAGGGGACCAAAATGTACACTTAGGGCTAAAACTCGGCGGAGTTACACGAAGTTGATTAAAAAGTTAGCTAAGAAAATTGGGGTAGATCGAGCTATTGTTCAGCTGCAAGTTACATGTAGATATCCTCATCTTGTCGCTCCCGGGATTGCAAATTACATTCCATTTGTAATCGACAATGATATGGGTATGGAAGTCATGTTTGATGTTTCTGCTCAGTTTGGTGGGTTGAGTAGCTTACAATTGTATGATAAGATGAATTTAGTTGATAATGTGAATGTTGAGGAGTTTGAAACCCATGAGGAGCCATTACAAAATGAGTATGTTAATGACATGGATACCTTCCAGATGGGTTTTTTAAGCTGCTATAGTCAGAGGGATGCTGGAACAAGTACACAAACATATGTGGAAGAGGAAGAAGGAGAGGAAGAGGAAGAAGAGGAAGAGGAAGAGGGGGAGGAAGAGAGAGAGGAAGAGGGAGGGGATGAGGGTGAGAAATTGTATAATGATGATGATAATGATTTTGATTATGAATAAAATATTGGGTTGCTTCTAAATGAAGATCGTGACGATGAATATGATGATTGCAGTAGTCTTACTGATGATAGCGAGAATGAGGGTGAAGATGGGGTGAGGGAAGATTTGGGATTACATTTGGTTGCTTACGAAGAACCACAACATCATGTGCATGAGAGAGTCGGGTATCAATTTTATCGTGATATTGAAGAAGGATCAGAGATATATGATGATAACCAATATAACTTTGCTGAATGGAATGTAGAACATGATGAAATTGCCAAAGGTATTCGCTTTTCAAAGAAGACAGAGGTGCAGTATAAAATGAAGTTGTTTCATATTAAGAAAAATCTGCGATTCAAGGTAAAACGAAGCACAACCCGAAAGTGGACTATTGAGTGTTTGGCGAAAGATTTTCCGTGCAATTTTTATGTGAATGTGAGTTTGAAGAATGCTGGGTATTGGGAAGTTACCAAATACAAGGGTCCTCACTCTTGCTTGGGAACAGAAATTAGCCAAGATCATCAAAACCTAGATGCTAAGTTCATAGGGCAAGAAGTTTTGGAACTGGTTAAGGCTGATCCCGAGTTGAAGATTGCACTAGTGAAGGCGGAAATAAAAAAATCCCATGGGAAGGAAGTTTCATATAGAAAGGCATGGTGTGGCAAACAAAAAGCTATTGCAGAGGCATATGGAGACTGGGAAGAATCTTACATAAGATTGTCACGTTTGTTAGCAGCCATCTAAAAGTGGAACCCTGGAACCATTGTGGAGCATTCTGATCCTCCTCCTCCCGGTGCTTTAGGTATGTTTGATCGTGTGTTCTGGGCATTTGGCACTTGTGTGGAAGCATTCTCTCATTGTCGTCCTGTTATTTCTGTTGATGGCACATTCCTGCATGGAAGATATAGAGGGGTTATTCTTATTGCCATGGGTGTTGACGCAAATGATAGTCTACTTCCTCTCGCATTCGCTATTTTTGAAAAAGAGGACTACCGAAACTGGTGTTGGTTTCTGCATCTTCTTTGCAAATATATTGTTAAGGGTCGTGAAGTTTGCTTGATATCTGATCGGCATAATGGCATCCTTTCCACGGTTGGAGACAATGCCAACTGGCCACGAAATGTTGTCCACATATGGTGTATGTTGCACTTGCGAGCTAATTTTCTTAAAGCTCACAAGGGCGTTGGATTGAAAGATCTTTTTTGGCGTGCTGTTAGCACCACCCAAGATAGAAAGCTTAAATGCTATCTAAGGCAAATTCATATCATCAACCCTGAGGCAACTAAATGGTATGAGCACTTGGATGCTAGAAAGTGGACAATGGCTCATGATGGTGGATATAGGTACGACATTAAGACTACTAATTTGTCTGAAGTTTTTAATGGCGTTATGAAAGAAGCCCGGGGGATGCCTATTTCAGCAGTTGTTGAGACCTCATTCTATAGGTGTGTGGCATACTTTCAAGATAGACTCATTAAAGCAATTAGTGCTTTAGGGGGAGATCCTAATGGCATCCCACCACCAAATGCCACACTACAATTCAGTGAGAGAATCGATCAAAGATACCTATACAACTTGACTAAGGCTGGGTATCATCACGTCACAAGGTTTAATACTACGTCTGTGGGTGTTTATAGTATGAAGACCAGGGTACGTGGTGACAAAGATGGACACATTCAAGTTGTGAGATTGGGTGATCGAACATGCACTTGTCGCAAATGGATGCAATATCATTACCCTTGTTCGCATTTTCTTGCATGTTTCAAAACGCAAAGTGTCGAATGTATGAGTTATATTCATCCTTTTTACAACCTTGGCTCGTACTACAAGACGTGGAGTTGCTCTTTTCATCCAATCCACGACGAGGCCTATTGGAATGTAGATCATATTGTGCCACGTTTTTACCCTAACCCGGACCATCGACGTGACCAGAAGCAAGGGAGACCCAAGTCAAGGCAACTGAGAAACTCTATGGATTGGCAAGTTGCAAAAAAAAAGAAGAATGTTGTGGGATTTGCAAGGTAGAAGGTCACACGCGAAGGAGGTTTCCAACTCTTAGGAAGTAAGAGTTAATTGTTATTTGTATTTTTAGTTCTTAAATTAAGTACTTTGAACTTTTAAGTATTGTTGTTTTATTTGAACTTGTAATATATTGAACTTGTAATATATTCAACTCTTGGTGGAGTATGTCATCAAATCTAGTTGTAGTCGTGGATCTTGAAACGACCAAATGGGCCAAAACGAGTGTTGTTTTGGTATTTTAGTAGAATTAGAGGAGTTATTTGGCAATGTTCATACAAATGGGGCTACCGCGCGGTTTCATTGGCGCGATCACGCGAAGTTACTGGAAAAAAGGGGCGACCGCGCTCTAAAGAGGGGCGATCGCACCCCAGTCAAAAAGAAGGCGTACGTACGATTGTTGACTATACTTTGTTGACTAAGTTAAGAGGAAGTTTGGATGAGATTAATTGTTTTGGGTTAAAGTATTGTTCCTTCGTCTCGCATTATAAATACATCATATTGTAGCAAATAATTTATAAAAAACCGAAATAACATTAAAATAAATAGTTCAAATTAGTGATCACATCCCTATCACATAGGATATAAATACAAGTTCAACAGTTCAACAACTATTACATTAATCAAACAAAATATTTAGTAACCACTTCCACATGACATGAAAAACCCCTTCATAAAAAATCAGATGGAATGAAATCCTTATGGAATGCCTGCAATGCAAATAAACTAATATCATTTGTTGAACAATCACTCACTCATAGTAGGATCCTAACAATTTAACCTTGAATACATTAGGGAGTGTGATGTTAAGATAATATGCTTTACGTGAGGGGGAGAAAACAGCAGCCTAGAAATTACAAAACAACATGATTAGATGGCAATATTAATAATAGATTCCAACTGTTGCATTTTTAATAAATCATACCTGATGAAGTATCATAACAGAACCAACATATATGTCATTAGCGAACTCACTCTCAAAAAACACCTTATGATGAATTGAAGCACCTATTGTTCCCGTAGGATCCTATCAATTTTACCTTAATTAATAAGATAAGACACATACTAATCATGCTAGAAAATATACAAAACTCATATGCTAACCTTCAAAGTCACCATAGCGTCACCAAATTCATTTCGTGTGATGGTCTTGACAACAGCAACAACAACATTAATCGTATCAAAATTGATACATCCACCCTTGATAGTATTCAAAGGGGTAACAGGAATCATACCATCGCCATTGAGCAGTTCAAGTGCGGAGAGCCAAGGACTGCGTTGGAAATCTTTATCCTCCACGGGATCTTCAATCGCTCTCCATACATACTCTTGGGTCGGAATCAGAGGTTCCTGAGAGGAAACGCTCTGACGATCGCGGCTTCTCTAACGCATAGCAGCCTGTACTATACCAGCGGGACCAGGAATCAGACCCTCTGAAAAGGGTTGAGAGAGATTTATTTGAGAGAGGTGAGAGGGTTGAGGGGCAGATGTTTGGCCGGAGGAATGAGGAAGTCGATTGGAATGGCGGGGGAGACTAGGATCCATTTTTGGGTTTTGTATGAAGCTATGAAGGAGGTTATAATGAAACTGATCCTTTCTTTTAAAGGGGAAATTTAGATTTGATAAAACCGGCATTGGCAGTACCAGATTTGTCAATTAAGATAAATTCGGCATTGGCAGTGCCGGATTTGTCAGTTAAGATAAGATCAGCATTAGCAGTGCCGGATTTGAACGTATATTTACTATTATATCTTTTTTTTTCTAAATAAATATTGAATTTTGTTTATGAAATATTTACTTTTAAATAACAAAAAAAAAGTGGTAAAAAATATTTAGAAATATAAATTTTTAGAAAATCATTTTATCTCATGTGATTGGAAACTTATTTTCATTTTGATACTAACTCACTAAATTGAAATTGCAAAGACTAAATTGAAATTGCAAATAAATTAACTACTAACAAAGAAATTAACAACGAGTTTCAAAATTTAACAAACAGATTCTCTAAATTGAAATTGCAAAGAAATTTAAAACATGAAAACAAACTATGGAAATGATGAATACTGGCCACCTTGGCTCGAGCCACCTCCCGGTGCTGGTGGCATCCTTCCAAGCAGAGTCTGGAGCAACCGAGTCTGCTCCTCTGACTGAAATGTCTGTTGTGCCCTCCAAGCCTGGGACGCCTCAATCTCCGCATCCATGCGGGTGGATAGTTTTCCTAAATCTCCCCTCAGATCTCTCATCTGCCCCTCCAAGGCGCCAACCTACTGTGACAGAAAATAAGCACCCTCGATCGGGTCTGCTCGCCATTCCTCGGCCTCATCCTCCTCCTCATCATCATCATCTTCAAGTTGACGTCCCCTAGATGACCCCGCACCTCTCGCACCTCTCTTTTCATTTTGACATTTGGTGGTGAGGGTGAGCTTGTTGATCTTAGGACCTGTTTTAATGTCCTTGTTCACTCGGGTCGCGTTGACTCCCGCTCTCTGTATCAGGGCTGTGATCAATAACGGGAAATTGTAGTTGTTATTGGCCATACCCTTAGCTGTGTGTCATATCTCATTAGAGATTATTTTCCCGAAGTCAATTCTTTTTCCTTGAACAACCATGTGCATCAGAAATGCACACCTCCAATTCACCTCATTAAAATGCGAGGAGGGGAGGATCCTCTCACAAATAAATCTATGAATCACCTTCATCCAATCGTCCATGTCCCGGGCCTTTATAATAATACCCTTCTTCACAGAATTCGGGTCAATTTCCCCAAAAGTCGGAGCTAGCACATACAGATTCTCCTTAAAAATTTTCCCAATCCTCTCCATCTCTTTCGAATATTCACACCCATCCTCCTCTATGTCGGAGGCTAACCCGTAATATTGATTAATCACCTCCCTGGAGTAGTTTACCTGCACTCCCCGCACAGACGACACCCCCGTGTTCCCCATTTCAAAGACATTGGCATAAAATTCTTTTACTAAAAGCCCCACTCCAAAGTTTGGGGGCTTACTCCCCAACTTTTGCCAATTGTATAGGTTAACATAGTTGTCGACATACAAGCCTTCAAAATCAAATTTCCTCTCCGGGTTGAAGAACTTGGATTCGTATATCTCAAAAAATTGTTGAGCTTTATCCCCAACAAATTTGGTGTTATCAAATGGGAGACCGACGGGAGGGGTGGTAGTTTTTCGTACTCTTTTCAACATTATAATAGTAAATCAAAACTCAAAAATACGGATTTGAAGCTTACTTGAGAGTGGTCGGAATTTGGCCAGAATTATCGCCTTCAAAATCAAATGCTCACCCTTTGCCTCTTTCAAATACACCTCTTAGCCTTGAATGAAGTTTTGAAACTGGTTGGTTGGTTGATTTTGTGTGTGAAAGTTGTTGATTTTGGGATTTGAGGGATAAAATTTTAGAGAGAGAGAGAGTAGTGGGCGGCTGGGTATAGAGAGATAAGAAGGGTTTGTTTGTTTGAGAGAGGGGAGGGTTTTCGATAAAACTGGGTTCTTGGGAAATCCGCTTAGGGAGCGATCACCCGGTATGTAGGGAGCGATCGCGCATTTTCTCTGTAAAAAGATGGCGACCGCGCGTATTATGGGGGCGATCGCCCTACCTCTCAAATATTGTTTTTCCTCCTTTTTCGTTGCTTTGACTGTCCGTTCCACTTTTTTGAAATTTCAGTCAGTTTTTTAACGTTTTCAGTTAGTTTTTCAGAATTTTAGTTAGTTTTTTAGAATTTCCATCAGTTTTTTAACATTTCCAGTTAGTTTTTCAGAATTCCAGTTAGTTTTTTAGAATTTCAGTCAGTTTTTTAACGTTTTTCAGTTAGTTTATCAGAATTTCCAGTTAGTTTTCAAATAGTATTCTTTATTAAAAAAAAGGGCATATAGAGTACAAAAGTTAACAGAAACTGTTAAAGGGCATATAGAGTACATAATTTAGATATTTAAAAACACATCCATGACAAGCTTTCATGGAATAAAATTAATAATAATAAAAGAATAAGTATGAGGAAAAATTGACCACATCCCGGTCACGTAGGATACCCGTCAAGGATAATCAGACGGGGTAAATTCGACACGAGGATTGCGAATCCTACTCCCTCTCCTAGGTACATGGCGACCACCTGATCTAGATTGTTGAGACGAGGATGAGGATGATAATACTTATGGAAGAAGTCATGTCGTCGATAGAAAAGACATCATTCTGAATATTGGGATGGTCGTGTTGCACGGCTGCCTACGTATCTCTAAGAGAGAATCAGACCAAAACGTAGTTCGACTCCAAAATACTAAAAAGGCTATTTTAGGTATTTTGAAAAGCATTTTTGAAAATCGAAGAGGGATTTTTTTTGAAAAGGTAAAATCATACTGAGGAATCAAAGACTTGACCCAATTCTGAAGATACCTATTTGTTGATGAAGTTGTTGAAGTGCACCGCCCGAGGTTACTGACGTAGCTGAGGTTGTCGCTACCGTCACAGACTTTGCTGATGCTGAGGTCACAGACTTTGTTGTGGTTGCCGAGGTTACGGACTTTGAAGTTGCTGCCGTCACAGACTTTGAAGTGTTTGCCGAGGTCACAGACTTGAAGTTTGCTGCCGTCACAGACTTTGTTGATGTTGCCGAGGTCACGGACTTGAAGTTTTCTGCCGTCACAGACTTTGTAGTTGTTGTCAAGGTCACGGACTTGAAGTTTGCTGCCGTCGCAGACTTTGCTGGTGTCGGTTGAGATGGAGGTTCTGTCGACTCCTGTAATGCAAGGATATATGCATATTGGTCTCGGATGGACCCGAATGATTCTTACCTTTCTGCACCTTTCAACACATAAAGATTCCAAGTAGATTTTTTTTTCAAATTTTAGTTGTTTAACTGGACTTACGTGGTGGTGTTCACGTCTGTTCGTGCAAATGGCCTGTTGGTCATTGTGGTGGTGAGTTTATGTATGAGTATATGGTATATGGACATTGTTTTGGTAAAAAACAATCAACAATAAAGAAATTCAAAATGAAGTTGAGGAAGGTACAATGGAATATAACTGGTGTGGCAATGGAATTAAGATTGCTCGATCATGTAACGAGGAAAACCCTTGAGATAACTATCTCGCCGGCACAAAACCTCGGGAGGTGATTATGAGCACCTACCTTCCCAAACAATAGTATTAATCTTTCTGAGTTACAAAATATGAAGCTATGGCGGATTACAATGTGTTTGTGAGCTGTGTGTGAGTAATGCGTGTGTGTGTGATGTGTTCCAGCCATAAGCTTTTAAATAGAAAAAATAACTGAAGATAACTTAAACCCTAACAAACTTCCCTAGAATTTCGGCCATGTTATCTCTATCTTGACTTGGTCTCTTCAACCGTTGAAATGAGTCCATGGAATATGTTTTTCCCACGTTTTTATACTTGTAATTAAATATATAACAGAAATAATTAAATAATGAATTAATTATCTAAGTAAATTTTACCTTGTCCACGGGTGTGAAGATGACGACATGCTGGCAAGTATTCAAGATGTAGCAATCCTGAATTTACCCACAACAATTGTCCCCAAAAACTGTCTTCAAATGAATTTAAAAGGACGGGTTTTCTACTTCCTTCTAGAAGCTTGGACAGTTAATTAATTCGGATGGAGACGTGGCAGTTGAGAGTTTTAATCCCGCTTAATTAGCGTAACTACCAAGGATCTAGGGTTTTTAACCGAGTTCCTTTCACTTTCTTCTCCACTTTTCCAATCGTTTTCATCCATCTCCTTCTTCACGGCGGTGATTTCTTCTCAAGGTAAAATCTTTCCCTCCCTTTTTCCCGCTTTTTGCTTTTTTGAAAAATGGTTAAATCAAGAAAGGGAAAGGCTGCGAAAAACCCTCTGAGTTTGAACGAGGATGGGGGTTTTTCGTGCGAAGGCTTGTTGGCAAAACCAGATGAAGAGATCTGTGTTTTTAACAACGAGCTCATCGAATCTGTCAAGGATCGACGATGCTTCCCGAATTCCACCATCTTTAGGTCTTTTGATGTATTTCTTAGGGCCGATTTCGTTTCTCCGCAATGGGTCTGTTTCTATGAATATCCCTTCACTCTAGGTTTCTCGTATCCTTTCACTGCATTGATAAGTGAGTTTTTTAGAAAAACTAACTTGGATTTTGTCCAACTGATGCCCATGGTCTGGAGGATTTTCTCTTGTGTTCTACGAGTGAACCGTGAATTTCGGCTAGACATAGGTTTAAGGGAGTTAGCCTTTGTATAGGAGCTCCAAACTTTTGGCTCCACGAGATATCTTCTTAAAACTAGGTTAGGCATGAAACCTCTGTTTTTGAAAGTAATCGTGAATGATAGGGGTTGGAAATTAAAATACTTTTTTGTTGAGAAGGATTCCTTGGAGGAAGGAGATTTCTTGGCAACTGGATGGAACAGGGAAGGTATCCCTCTTTCAAACTTCAATTTTTCTTTATTTTCCGCACTTACTTGTTGTAATTTTCTTTGTTTGTTTTTGCAGCTATTGATTGGGCTAAGCTCTTCCCACCATCTGCCGAGACAATTGGGAAAGTTAGAAGAATGTTGGAGTTCTCAGAGGGAGAGCGATCATTCCAGCCATTTGAAGCCATAGCAATTTCTGAAGAAAAGGAGATACCACCATCCACAGAGATGTCCACTGGTTAGATCCTATTTTGTCCACAAAGTTTTGCCTTTTTGTATCTGGATTTTGCCTTCCTCTGACAGCATGCATTCTGTTTTTGACAGTTTCAAAGTCTACAACTACTTTTTCTTTAAAGGACCTTCAGGATTTTGTTGGGTAAACCCAGGCAAGCCAATAGTTATCGGTGCCTAAGAAAGAGATGGAGGCACCATCTGTAGGTGCAAGGGTGAAGAAGAGGAAGGGTAGCTCTAAGGAAGTGATAAACGTTGATGAAACAGGCTTGGTGGATATTGAAGAGGCGCTTGCTAGAGCTGCAGTGGTAGGTTTTTTGAAAAAACAGAGTTTCAAAGGAATTTTTATTTGAATAACGCATCTCAAATTTTGATCAAATGTGTCTTTTGCAGGGTGTTGATACAGCTAAGATAAGAATGAGCAGTCTTGAGGAAAGGAATAGGAAGTTGGTGCTAGAGGCAATACAAAACAAGAAACAGAAGGAGGCTTCGGCTAAGAAGATAGAAGATCTACAGAATGAGGTGGAAAGCTTGATGAAAGGAATGTCTTCCATCCAAGACACCCAACTGCAGGAGATTGAAGATGTGAAGAAGAACATGATGGCCTCCGCTGCCCGAAGCATGATAGAAATAAAATTCCAAATGATGGAAGAATTTCATGTTGGGAGGCACACAGAGTGGGATGTTGAGCAACAACGTTCATTCTTGAAGGCCTTGGATGCTAAGGGAGAGGAAGCAGGAGAAGGATCTTCAGCTGCTAAGGATGATGATATCCTTGAGGAAGGAGCAGCGACAACATCTGCGGCAGTAGCCACCCCATGAAGGAAAAAAGAAAACAGTTCTCTTGGTTTGAAAAAACTTTTGGTTTAAAAATTTTGGTTTGAAAATGGGCTGCGTCCCAAAGACAATATTTTTAAATATTTTGGTTTGTAATCGGCCCATAAGGGCCAAGACAATTTACTTTTCAAGTGTTGGGTTGGTCCAACACTTTTTATGCTTTTCGTAGGGTAAAACTTTTGCTTGGGTTTTGGCGAAAAACTTTTTCTCAAGCATCTTTGTGAAAAATGAAATTAGGAGGTTGGTATGCTAACCTCTTCGTAGATAGTGACAACTTGCGAGTGGATGTAGAAATCCTTTGCAATTACTTTGATTGACATGTGAATGTCAATAACCGTTTGTTCTTAGATGACACGTATGTGTCATAACCAATTGTAAAAATCTTAGGGCCTAACACATTGATTGAGTGGAAATGGGTAATTCGTATATATAAACATACGGGTCCACCACACACCTCAATCAAGGTTGACATCGTGCGCTCCAGGCGAGGTGTTTAAACCTTAATGAGACGAAAGAAAGTAATTTCCTTAAACCTTTGAAGGGATTAAGTACCTTAAACGGAGGTGAGATGGACAGTCTCAAAACGGTTGTTTTCACGAGGATTTGGAATGTATTGAAGACTTCTTGCAAAATAACAAGTTAATGAGAGATTTCGACATCTTTTCTGATGTTATATTTTATTTGATAAAAGAAAGTAAAAAAGTGCTAGAACTTCATAAAAATACTTTTTAAACAGAAAGTAAGAAAAAGTTCGTACCTGATTTAAGATATTAACTTCTTGGAAGGATGCTAACATCTTAATTTATCAAGGAGTTTTATTCAAATGCTTCTTGTTTCCTTGCAAAACAGAAACATGTTAGGGGTGGGCGTTAGCTTAGCTAACGCCCCTCCGATGCTTAAGTCAGTAATCATTCAACAAATAAACAAAAATGGAAACAAGTACTTTTATTGAAACTAGAATGGTAAAGATCGTACCTTGGTTTTATTTGCATTGTAAAGTTATTATGGAAACTTACATAAAGTAGGACTTGAGGTGAATGGCATTCCAGCTTCGGGGAATCCTGGCTCCCTCCAGAGTTGAGAGCCAATATGAGCCTTTACCCGCTTCGGCATCAACCAAGTATGGCCTTTCCCATTTGGGAGCCATCTTCCCAGCATTGGGCTCTTTTGTATTCTGAAACACCTTTCGTAGGACTAGATCACTGACTTGGAACTTTCGTAATCTAACATTTTTGTTGTAGGATCTAGCAATCTTTTGTTGATATGCTGCTATTCTGATCTTGGCTAAATCCCTTAGCTCGTCAATGGTATCTAGATCATGACTCAGGTTGGCATCATTCTGCTCAGGTGTCAACATCTTGAATCTGGCAGTAGGGACGACGACTTCTGCCGGGATGACTGCTTCTGCTCCAAATACTAAGGAGTAAGGGGTTTGGCCTGTCGCGTTCTTTGGTGTGGTTCTATCTGCCCAAAGGACAAATGGAAGCTCTTCCGCCCATCTTCCATTCTTTTGATCTAACCTCTTCTTTAGGTTATTGATGATTATTTTGTTACTTGATTCTGCCTGGCCATTAGCTTGAGGATGCACAGGTGAGGATGTCAACATCTTGACTCCCCACCTAGCAAGAAAATCCTGCGTCTTCCTGCTGATGAACTGGGAGCCGTTGTCACATATTATTTCAGAGGGGATGCCAAATCTGCTAAATATATTTTTCTTAATGAAGGATATGACTTCTTTATCACGAACTTGCATGTAAGATTCAGCTTCATTTAGAGAAATAATCAGTCATTGCAAGCAAACATATTTTTCCTCCGGAAGCTTTAGGCAATTTTCCCACTTTATCCATTCCCCACCTCATGAATTGCCAAGGGGAGAGGATTTGATTAAGCAATTATGCGGGCTGATGTAAGATGTCGCTATGCCTCAGGCAGGAATCACATTTCTTGGCAAAGATGGCAGCATCTTGACGAATTGTTGGCCAGTAGTAACCCATTCTTAGAGCCTTCGTATATAAGCTTCTGCCCCCAGAATGGTTACCACATGTTCCTTCATACAATTCTCTTAGAACTTCATTGGCTTTGTCAGCTTCGAGACATTTCAAATATGGACCTGCAAATGATTTCTTAAACATCACATTATCTATTAATACGAATCTTAAAATTCTTACCCTGAATGTTCTTGCATTCTTTTCTTCATTAGGGATGGTGCCATCTTGAAGATATTTAATTATTAGCGTCGTCCAAGATGTCTCTATCTGATCATCTGGGATGTCCTCATCTGTGCAGAAAAGTTCTAACCTTTCTACTGCAGGGATGTCAACATGTATGATTGGTATATTGGTCTGAGATAAGCTTTTGAAAGCTGATCCAAGATTGGTCAATGCATCTGCTTGAGACTTCTCCTCTCGGGGTATTTGTTCAAAAGAGAAGATTTGAAATTTGCTTCCCAGAATTTTCACAATGCCCAAGTAAGCTGACATCTTGGCATTTCTTGCTGCATAGGAACCATTAAAATGATTGACAAGTAATAATAAATCACTATATACCTGTATTGCTTTAATGTTCATGTCTAGAACCATTAGGCCCATGATTAAGGCTTCGTATTCTTCTTCATTATTGGTGGCTTTAAAATCACAACTAATGGCCTGGGGTATGATGTCCCCTTGTGGCGACTTTAGGACAACACCTAGCCCTGTGCCCCTTATATTAGAAGCACCATCTGTGAACAGAGTCCACTTTCGCATGATGTCCCCATCTTGGAGTTGTTGTACTTCAAGTTCTACTTCTGGTTGCATGCTTGGACTAAAGTCTGCCACAAAGTCTGCAAGTGCTTGTGATTTTATTGCTGTTCTAGGCTCATACTTGATGTCATAAGTGCTTAGTTGAACAGACCATTTGGCCATTCTTTCTGACATTTCTGGTTTTCTCATTACACTTTTTATTGGATAGTTAGTACGAATGACAATGATATGAGTTTCAAAATAATGCCTTAACTTAATTGAAGCAGAAATTAAAGCTAATAGTAATTTTTCAAGGTGTGAGTACTTGGTTTCATCATCAAGCAGTGTTTTACTTACATAGTATACCAGCTGCTGGACGCCATCTTGATCACGGACCAGGACGACACTAACTGCGGTTTCGGAGACAGCTAAGTAAACACATAATGGCTCACCTTCTTGAGGGTTTGAGAGTAGGGGAGGCTTTGATAGGTACAGCTTTAAATCTTGAAAGGCTTGTTCATGCTTTTCTGTCCACTCGAATCTGGAATTCTTCTTCAAGATGTCATAGAATGGCTTGCATCTGTTTGAGAATTTTGAGATGAATCGATTCAATGCCGCCACTTTCCCCGTCAATCTTTGAACATCTTTGATGGATTTGGGTGACGTTAGATTGATGATGGCTCTTATTTGCTCTGGGTTTGCCTCTATCCCTCTTTGTGTCACCATGTAACCCAAGAATTTACCGGACTTCATGCCAAAATTGCACTTTGCTGGGTTCAGCTTCATGTTGAATTTGTCGAGGATGTCGAATGCTTGAGTAAGATCCCGAACATGATCTTCGGCTTTCTTCGACTTTATCACCATATCGTCGATGTATACTTCCATGGTGTCCCCAATCTGCTCTTTGAACATCATGTTGACTAGCCTCTGGTATGTAGCACCTGCATTTCTTAGTCCAAAAGGCATTGCAATATAACAATAAATACCTGTTGGGGTGCGAAAGGCGGTGTCCTCTTGGTCGGATGGCTCCATTTGGATTTGCTGGAATCCTGAAGATGCATCTAAGAAAGTCAACACTTCATGTCCAGAAGTAGCATCTACCAAAGTATCAATGTGTGGAAAGGGGAAAGGATCTTTGGGATAGGCTTTGTTTAAGTCTGTGAAGTCGACACAAACTCTCCACTTGCCGTTCTTCTTTTCTACCACCACCACGTTTGCTAACCATCTTGGATATTCGACTTCTCTGATCATTTTAGCTTTGAGCAATTTGTCTACTTCTTCCTGAATGATTAGGTTCCTCTCCTGTGCGAACTTCCGTCTCTTTTGGTGAATTGGTATGAAGGATGGATCAATGTTGAGTTTGTGGGTGATGACATCTTTGCTGATGCCTGTCATATCTTCATGCTTCCAGGCGAAGCTTTTAATCCTGCTCTTCAAGAGGTTGACAAGATCTTCTTCGATTTCTGTTGGAACGTCTTGACCGATCAGCACCTTGAGATCTAGGTTTGAGGGGTCTAATGGTATCTCTTTCAGGTCATGCTCCTTCACCTTCAGAACCTCATGGGCCTTTCTCTATAATTGCTATGCCATCTTTGTAGATGTCGACGCCTTCATGGAAGTCATATAACATTCTTTAGCTGACTGCTGATCACTGTAAACCTTGACAACTCCCCAGGGTGTCGGCATCTTTACACATTGATGATAGGTGGACGGCACTGCCTTCATTCCATGGATCCAAGGTCTTCCCAAAATCACATTGTAACATGTTGCACTATCAATCACGCAGAATCTCTCCATGGAGTTGATACCTTCGACATAAACTGGAAGGGTGATCTCTCCCACTGTGCTTTTGGTTTCTCCACTGAAGCCCACGAGCACAGAGGTTCTTTTTACAATGCTATCTTCAGGGATCTTCATTTCCTTCAAGGCATCTAGCATAATGAGGTTCACAGAACTGCCCCCATCTACTAGGATATGTCTGACTTTGCAATTGGCGATCTGGAGTGCAATGACCAAGGCGTCATGATGAGGATCCATAACATTGTCCCTGTCACTTTCTTCGAAGGAGATGACATCTTGGGATGTGAGATGCGACATCTTTGAGGATCTCTCAGGCTTCTCATCCTTAGCTTGCTTGGCAAATCTCTTAGATGCAGAATAAGAAGTACCACAAATATCAGAACCACCACTAATAACATTAACTACCTTCGTTACCGGTGGAGGAGATGGCAGTCTGGTTGCAAAGGGCTCTTTGTTCTTCGTCTTGGTCTTGCGGTTCCCAAGGAACTCTTTAAGATGTCCCTTAGACAATAGGTAACTAATCTCTTTCCTCAAGGCGATGCAATCTTCGATAAGAAGTCAAAAATCCTCGTGATAGGCACACCACTTGGATTTATCCCTCCAGCCGAACGGCTTGTCAGTCTTTCGAGGCCACCTTGCTTTATCTCCAAGATTACTCATTGCACACAAGATACCTGAACTATCAACAGAAAAACAATAATCATAAATTTTAGGAGATTCAAAATCGTCATCATCTCCATCATCTTCCACATAATTGACTTTGTTATGGTCATTTCTGTGGTAGGGTCTGGATCTGCTCTGTCTTTGGTGAGACGACTCTATCTTCCTGTCAGGATGGTCATATGATGAAGCCTTGTCAGGATGCTTGGACTGCTGCACCTTGTCCTCTTCCAGCCTGATAAATCTTAAAGCTCGGTTTCGGATATCCTCCATCTTCTTGCACGGGTTCATCACCAAATCTTCATAGTAAGGGGAATCCTTCTTCAAGCCCATTTTGAAAGCTTCCGCAGCTGTCGCCATGTCCAGGTTGGGGATCTCCAGAACTTCTTTATTAAACCTATTAACATAGTCCTTTAAGGCTTTCTAGGCTGCTGGGTGATACGGTAAAGATCACTGGTGAGCTTCTCAAATTGCCGGCTGCAAGAGAATTGATGACTGAACAGGTTGACAAGTTGAGCAAATGAGCCAATGGAACCAGGAGGTTGACGGATCAGCCACTTCAATGCTGGTCCTACCAACGTCGAACCGAACCCTCGACACAAACAAGCCTCACGAAACTGGAGCGGAATGCGAACGATCTCCATCTTTTCTTGGTAGTGGGCGACATGCTCCTCAGGATCAGAACTTCCATCATACAACTTCATGGCAGGAACGCTAAATCCTTTCGGGATGTCGACATGCGCAATTGCTGGAGTAAAGCGAGACTGATTGTAACACATTGGGGAAACCTGCTGGATAAAGTGGGTGACACTGCACATTCATGATCATATCTCTCAACTCCTGAAGCTGATTTGCAATGTAGGTACCTGCAAAAGGGTTAGTAGCACGAGCAGTATTATCCAAGGCAGAACTAGTATTGAAATTAACAAAAGGATTAGCATTATCTGCAGAGGACGTCAGAACGGTGCTATTAGTGAAGATGGGTCCTTCTGGAAAAGTCATCCTGTAGGCACTGGTGGCTAAGGGTGTTGACATCGCCACAAAAGTCGTTATAGGGGGAGAAGACGTCAGGATTGGTGATGACGTCATCCTTACAGATGATGCCATTGGAAGGAATTCATTGAAAGTTTGAGAGCTGTCCCCAATGTTGAAATCAAGGACCCTAGGATGGTAAGGAGAGACATCATCCATTCCTTTGGAGAGCAACTCTTGTTCTTTTTGCACCTTTATCAAGCTTTCGGCTATCAAGGAGGTGCTATTCTGTTGGCGATCCGACTGGTTCTTCATCTGAACAAGCATGCTTTTGATCTCAAGATCAGGAGATGGAGACATCTGCTTCTTGCCAGAATTCACAGGCAGAGGAGGAGGTAATGTTTCTTGGCCTCCGGTTGTTGGCCTGCTACTGGTTTGGGGATTCGCACTTCTAGGGATAGGAATGGTTTTGCTGACAGCGGAAGTCATAGGTTGGGTAGACATGGTAAAAACGTGAGGATTTTAAATCGATTAAAAAACCAATGGCCCCACGGTGGGCGCCAAACTGTTTTGGTAAAAAACAATCAACAATAAAGAAATTCGAAATGAAGTTGAGGAAGGTACAATGGAATATAACCGGTGTGACAATGGAATTAAGATTGCTCGATCATGTAACGAGGAAAACCCTTGAGATAACTATCTCGCCGGCACAAAACCTCGGGAGGTGATTATGAGCACCTACCTTCCCAAACAATAGTATTAATCTTTCTGAGTTAAAAAATATGAAGCTATGGCAGATTACAATGTGTTTGTGAGCTGTGTGTGAGTAATGCGTGTGTGTGTGATGTGTTCCAGCCATAAGCTTTTAAATAGAAAAAATAACTGAAGATAACTTAAACCCTAACAAACTTCCCTATAATTTCGGCCATGTTATTTCTCTCTTGACTTGGTCTCTTCAACCGTTGAAATGAGTCTATGGAATATGTTTTTCCCACATTTTTATACCTGTAATTAAATATATAACAAAAATAATTAAATAATGAATTAATTATCTAAGTAAATTTTACCTTGTCCACGGGTGTGAAGATGACGACATGCTGGCAACTATTCAAGATGTAGCAATCCTGAATTTACCCACAAGAGACATGTAGGGACATTTGCATGGATTTGTATTTGAGATGGGCGAACTATATGAGTGAACTTGTGTTTGACAAGTTGAGACCAAATCAGGTTTTACAGAATCAGTTGCTAGTCAGCAGGGCTGAAATTCAATGAGTTACCTTGTGTGAACACATCTAGGTCTGTTGAGAATCTTCATTCTTACTTCTCCTTTGAATCGTGTCTCTAGGAGGCAAACGACTACAAATCTGTTGACTGTCGTAATGGCTTTTATGTTCAAGGCCTTTTGCTGTCTCAAGCCCCAAGTTGCTTGAATGTGGTAGATGACTTTGTGAACAGGCTTGTGAGGCTGCTCCCTTGATTTGAAGATGATTGAAGAAGACTCACCTTGTTGATCTGATTTGAAGAGGATCGAATGATGTTCGATGAAGAAGGTTGAAGAATGCTCTCCCTTTGTCCTTGATTTTTTTTTCTTAGTGACGCACCCTGGTTTTTGCCTAGACCGCCCTTTCGGGTTTTCAATCTAGCGGGCATCTCTTTTGCGTTTTTTTTCTCTTTTTTTTTTTGACAATAGTATGTTAACTCGTAGAGAACTTAGATAAGAAAATCTTATTGAGGAGAGAGAGAGATGAGATCTCAAGTTAGTTGAGGAGAGACAGACTTTATTTTTCGGAAAGTGATCCAAGCATTGACTCTTTGGAGTAGTGTATTCTCTAATGATGTGAGTGAGAAGCAAAGAGGAAAGCTCCTAATGTAGATTTGATTGTTTTGAAGAGTTGAAGTAGAGATTGACTGGGGAGGAAAGGTTAGAAACCCCCAGCTTTGATGCTTGGATTTCAAGAGTGTGTATGAGAGTGGCTAACAGGAAGCCCCTAGACTCAACAAGCAACGCTACTTAGCTCAAAGATATAGAAAAGTTGTTCTACCTTTTAATGAACTGTGCATCATCTAGAAGTTCCTAAATAAGTTTGAGGAGAAAGCCAATCATTAGTATGACTTAAGGGTAAACATTTTTCTTGATACTGAAAGTCTTCTTCACTTGTTGTAAGAGGATGTTGAGTAATCTTCATTACTTTTGTTGGTGCCACTTGACTCTTCTTCTTGGTGGGAGAGTCCTTCATGCATTTGAAGTTTCATCTTTGTTGTGGGGGTGATGAAAGCTTGAGAGTTTTTTTTTTTTTTTTGTACTCTCAAAGCTTTGAATTGAGTAGCCCCACTCTTCTTGGGATTAATGTTGACAGCAGCACCTTTGGCTTTCTTTGCTTGTTGACCTTTGACTTTCAGTAGGGGTAATGTTTAGCCCTTAAGCCTCCTAATGATAACTTGATTCTTAAGCTCGCTTAGAAGTCTCTATTTTTTGCGATGATTTAGGGAATATAGGGTCCATTATTTTGTATGAATTAAATGATATTCATGAGGTAGAACAACCTTAGGGAAAGTGTTTAGGAAAAATGACTTTGATTAATTGAGAAATTTAAGAACAGACTCGATAGTTTAGATGACACAAACTAGAGGAGGTGAGGAGTACTAGAAAGACAGAACGACTCTTCGAGTTCATACTTGGAAATTTAAAACCTAATCTACTTTTATCAAAGGAGAAAGGGAGAGGATAGTGGCAGCCCCAAAGTGGTAAGTACAGCTTTCTTCTCGGAGCTTCATCTTCTTCATGGATTACGAGGGAGAGGATTGGTGATGACGTTGGGACGTTCTAACTGTCCATTTTCAAAGAGGTCTTGGATGATGTCCTTCAAGTGGTGGCAAGAGTTGGTGTCGTGGCCGGTGAAGTTGTGGTACTTGCAGAATAAGTGATGAGCATGATTAGGACCCATATCCTTAGGAGGACCACCTTCTTTTGGTTTGATCTTTTCATTCTTGACGAGCACATCGAAGAGTTCTTCTTGAGTGATTCCTTCAATTTTGTCATAGTGTCTCTTTTTCTTTTCGGGAGGAGGAACGGCAGAATACTTTCCGCTGTTGGGGCGGTTGAATGCAATAGCATTGACTGAAGCATCCTTACTTGTGGTGGGCTTGTTGTAGCGGAAAGTACTTTCCTTCTTTTTGCTTTTTAGGAAGTCATCAATCCTAATTCCGGACTCGTGGAGTTCATTGAAACTAGGAAAGTAATTGCCGGCGAGCTTCTCTTGAAATTCATCACGGAGGCATTGAAGGAAGATATGGATTTGCTCTTTGAGAGTAGGTCTTTCGACAATTTCAGTAAGTTTGAGTCTCCATCTTCTAGCAAATTCAGCAAAAGTTTCATTTGCATGTTGTTTAGTTTGTTCAAGATCCCTCCTAGTAGGGCGATAAGTGGAGTTATCTTCAAACTGCCTTTGGAAGACTAAACATGCAGACGACCAGTCAAGCCTTGTAGTCATAGGAAGAGACATGTACCAATCCCTTGCAGCACCCTCCAAAGTTTGAGGAAAGAATTGGTCCAAGATTGTGTTATCAACGCCCATTGAAAGCATAGCCCAAGTATAGGTTTCAACATGAGCTCGAGGACAGGTAGTACCATTGAACTTGGCAATATCGGGTGTTTTGTACTTGCGAGGAAACTTGGTGATGGATTGTTGAAGAGCATCGGGATCAAATGGAACGAATGACCCTTTTGAAGCGTCAAAGGTTGCAAGTTTCTTCTCAAGGTAGTTCTTAGTAACATAGTCACCAAGTTTAGTAGATTCACCACTGCCTTCTTTCTTGGTTTTAGCACCCCTGGAGGTATGCTCCTCATCATCGAAGGAGGATGAGGAGGAATCAGATTCTTCCTTTTTCTTGCTTGACTTCTTGGGTTTCTTATTCTTTTTGGTGTAGGATTCCTCTTCATCGGAGGAGAATTCCTCTTTCTGCTTTTGTTTTCTTTCTTGACTTTCATGTCATGGAGCTCTTGCATAAGGGCGGTCATTTGGGCGTTTTGCTCATCAATTTTCTTACTTTGTTCATCCAACCTAAGCATGGCTTCGATGAGTTGGGCCTTAGCTTCGTTGATTTCGGCCTCGGTGGTAGAAGGAGAAGCAGACATCGTGTCGAGCTTTGGCGAAGAACCTAGATGTGTAGCAACCGTGTTAAACCATGATCGAGTCCCAACAAGTCGGGTGAATAGAGTGTATGAAGGCTTGAAGGTTTGAAGGTTTTGGCCAAAACACGAATAGACCGAACACTTGTCTCGCACGGGACAAGCAGTCTCGCGCGAGACAACACCACGGAAGTCACAATTTTCTGATTTTAACCCTAATTTTGGCCGGACGGAAAATCCGTTTTTGGGGTTTCTAATATTCAGAATCCAAACCTAGGGACCTAGGGGTCGAAGTTATCTCAAGTAACATCAAGTTTCGTGCAATAAATATGGTGAGAAATTTTTCTTTTTAGGGGTAAATCCGAAGGGACAAGCATAGGGACATTTCCGAAGGGACAATTTCGAAGCGACGATTTATTGGTTTCTTTTCCATGGTTTATTGCACAAAAAATGATCTTGACAAGAGATTACAAAGACTCCAAGATCAAACCGATCGGTCACGGAGTGTCTTAAAAAGTCAATCTACATGATATGTGGTGATGCAGGGCTGGAAGGCTAGGCTCCCCGCGATATGACAATCTAGGTGGATTGAATACGCGGAGTGGGATGATCCAACTTCGGAGAGACCGGCGACTAGGTGGTTACCGTCATCCGTCCTTAGTGTGGGTCCCGGGTTTATTAAGAGTATGTAGTGCAAGGATAGATATATTATGAGTGCGCGTGTGTGAGAGTCAATTCTAGGTGATAGAGTAAAATAGAAAGTTTTTTTTTTAAAAACAAAATAAAAAAAGCAATGGCCGCACCAAGTGGTTGCCTACGTTTCTCCCAAATTAGGAAGACTCAGGCCGTCGTAGTTCCACATAAAGGAGAGAGAGAAATAAATAAATAAATTTAAATTACAACTCTCGAATCCTCCATGGATCGAACTTTAAATTAAAAAATCAATCGCACGCAGGTATATAGTTCAAGTAATAAATTAATTATTTTACCCTGCAAAATAAAGTTAATACAAGCAAAAATAGAAATAATAATTTATTTTGACTTTTCTGAATTTTAAAAACTTTTCTGTAAAGTTTTTGTTCTTTTTTCTTTTTTTTTTTTGCTAACAGTGACCTAAACTTTTTTTTTCATGATGAGGTCACCTAAGAAAGTCAATGTGCCAAGCAAAAGTCCCACGTCAGGCGACTGACATTTCTGATTTGTAAAATTGTCTCGCGCGGGACTACTTTGTCCCGCGCTGAACAAGCATTCAGACAGTTAATTTTTTTTGATGAAAACAGTACAAAAAAATTCCGAAAAATCCAGAAAAATTAAATTTTTGTAGAAAAATAAAAATATTGATAATACTCAATTGTACGCAAGTCTAACCCTCTTAATTAATTTTTTCAGCGAAGTCGCCAAAACTGTAGCGTTGATATTTTTTATTTAATAACAGAGTCGCCACTTATTATTTATTTAGGAAAATAATAAGAAAAACCTTTTTGTGTTTAAAGAGATTTGAGGGTTCGGGGGTTAAGTTATGGAATGGGAAGGTCGAGGAGCACCCATTCTACCCAATCCTAAGATCGGTCTTGCCAATTGAGTATTATCAATCTAATTATTAAACAAGAACAAGAAAACCCTAATCAATTTCTTGATTAGAAATGTCGGATTGTATTCTTCGAGATCGCCTCCATGGGTTGAAGGGACTCTAGGCTAATCCTTTTGATGGGATTACACTACTCTAAAAGCCAATAGAGAGGTTAAGAAGAAGAATAAAAAATATAGGAGTTTACCTAGTGTTTAAGGAGTATTTAATTTAGAACGTGGTTCTAAGGTGTCTTCTTGGTCGAGAAGTAATTCGGGCAGAGCTTCGCCTTGATTTTAGGCTTGAGCCTTGATGTTCGTCAATCAACGTGGTTGATGGACGAATTTGGGAGTTGTTTGTGAGTGATTTGAAGGAATCTTTCAAGAAGAGAAACCAACAAATTGTGTGTGTTGTGTATTTTCGATCGTGAATCGGGGACCTCTGAAATACTGAAAGTCATCAAGTATTTATAGGGGTTTAAGAGGTGGTTGAATTACTTGGTCACCAAGATTAGGAGACTCAAGGAAGGTTCCAGAACTCAACTGTGATTGGATGTCCGGATTGGATAAGATTTATCAAGAAAAGAGTTTGAAACGGAGAAGGAGAGTGATTCTGCATATCCTGCAGAGGGCTTGTCTCGTGCAAGACACGTATGTCCCGTGCGGGACAACTAGTCGGTTGACTATTTTGTCCTCTTCAGTTATTCTGTTAGTCAGTTAAGTCCAAAACTAACGAGGTTAGTTAGAAACTTAACGAAACATGACGAAACTAATATGCTTTCATCAAAACACAAAAGAGAGACGAAGAATAGTGTAATCATGAATTATTGGTTCAGATTGGGGTGTCTACAATGATCCAGATGGATTTTCTGGAAACTGTACCTGAGGCAAATGAAAACTAGGCCTAAATCCCGGAACCCCAAATGCCTGTCCAGGAGTCTGAGTATAATTGCTAGAAGAAGGGAAGGATCTCCCAGGCGGTTGCGTGAAATCAAATTGATTCATCAATTCTGTAAAAGAATTACCCGGTCCTGTCGGAGTGAAGCCAAACTGATGCATCTCATCGTATTGATCCTCCATCTCTGACTCATCCTCCAGCATGTACCAGCCACGTCTACGAACCCGATTTTGCCTCTGTGGCTCCTCTTCAGCAACATAATCAACCGTTGGTGTGGGAGCTTGGGCTTCCATTCGTTGCTGCTCCCTAATAGATGTCAATGTGTTTCTCATATATTGACGGTTGTAATTGCGCAGGTCTTCCAAGGATGTGGCATTTTCGTTGTATATGTGCATACTTTGAAGGCTTTGAATCTGTTCAAAACAATTAACTAAATTAATTAATACGGAAAAAAATGGTAAATTTTTTTTTTTGTAAAAGCATTGTATGTAGTATATAACTTACCACACCCTCAAAACTAGTTGAACGTAGCCTGAACCCTAGACCCTCCACATGAGACGAATTCTGGATGAACGACCGAGTAATTCTCCTATACCATATCATATAGGGATGATGGTAACTCATATCTACTTCACTATACTCTCCATCAACTACATTAATCGCTCGTTCATTCCACGTTTCTATGTGCGGACTATGTTCTTGCATCCAGTTAACGACTGACCGACCTCGCCGACTAATCTGATGCAGGTCCAAACTAGTGTCGCAGTCATCAGGCACACCTTGAACCATCCCAAACTGTCGCATTACGCGATCTGGAAAGTGCCATTCAACCCTCTCAAAGCAGATGAGGGGCACCTTCGCCCTCCATATAGCTTGCCCCTAAAGACAGTAATTCAGAGCTATCACACCTACGTATGGCTGCCACACAACCTGATCCTCGTTCATATATGACAATTGGTCTCGGTAGCCTTGCAGGTTATGGGCAGTCACAGAAGTATACGACAAGGGACCCTTCCACCTACATATGAAACAATTGACATAAAAAATAATGAGTAAAAAAGTGATAAAATACAAAACAGATCATTTACAAAATGAAGTAATTGAAATATACTTGCAACCCAATGGCAAGAGTCCATTAAGTGTGTCACCTCCATGTCTCCTAGGTTGTGTACACAACAACCTTTCCCATGCCCAAAGCTATAAAAAAATTATCATTACGTACAAAATAGATTAAGTCCACTAGCATAATGTAATCAAATATAATTGACATACCTGTATAATGGTCAAGAAGCCACCACACCCTTTCGAATCGTGCTGAGATGCTACACACATCTCCCTATACAAGAAGGCCAACGCTGCACTACCCCAACTGTACTGACCAATATTATTTATTTCCCTAAAAAGTGAGAGGTACATCAACTTCACTAGGTTATCAGACGAGTCGGGCATAATGTATGACCCCAATAACAGAAAAATATAGGCTCGAGTATATGTCTCAATCATATACTCGAATGCATTATTAGGAAGCTGATCAAAAAGAGGGAAGTGGTCTAGAACCCATCTCATAGACACCATTCCACCTTTTTTGATGTCTGCGGGAGATATTGTAACCCCAAATAAATCCTCAATAATCTCAACCCATTCCGCCTTTCTCCTACTAGTTTCTGAACTAGTCACAGCCAATCCATCTACAGGAAGACCACACAACATACCGATATCCTCTAAGGTGATGGTCATCTCCCCTACAGGTAAGTGAAAAGTGTGAGTCTCTGGACGCCATCTCTCAATCAAAGGCTCTATTAAGTGCCAATCATATTGTAAATGACCTAATAAATACACTTCGTAAAATTCAGCATTTATAAGCTTATTTTATATCCTCCAATAAACTCTAGCTGGAAGCTCTGTACCACGCCTAGGTCTTAAATTGGGCAACTGTTGTCCAGCCCAAATATAGTTAGATCTATGTGTCTCCTGTGAAGTCAATACATGTGGATCGATTGGCCCAGGAACAATAAAGGGTTGTTGTTCATGTTGATTCATCTGAAACACATAAATTCAATAGTAATTAAATTTAAACGGGACTTAAGGTTTTGCTATATTTAAGCTCAAATTTTAAATTTAACACTTAAAAATTAATAATTAAGTAGAAAAATTGCGACAAGTTTGTCAAACTAATTTTAATAAGCACTTCATTTTAAACCTAACTTAAGAAAATCCTAACTAGGCTAAAATTGCATTACAATTGTTTAATTCATTGACAATCAACAAATTATATAAAAATGCACAAATAAACTCTTAGGAAAATTTATATGGCTAAAATTAAGAACTCAAAACAAATAAAAAGAAGAAATAAAACTAACCTTTCAATTTTGATAAAATTTTCCTATCTTCTTCTTCCTCTCAAAATTTTTTCCTCTTAACCCTTCAAACTAACTCTTTCTCTTTCTTTCTTTTTCCTTCAAACTCAGGTAAACTCTTTCTCTCTCTCTCAAGCAAACTCTTCTCTCTCTCACTCTTCAAATCTCAAAAACAATATCTGTTGGGATGTGGAGTCAAAACCATGGATAAAGGAATTTGAACCGCGGTCGGAGGAGTTGGTGAGATCAAGGAGGATTCTTCTGCAGCAGATTTGTTTCCTATTTTGATTAGATCTCCTCTTGCATTGGTGATTCCTTTTGGTAGTAATATTTGGAAGGACTTGTGAAGAAAGAAGATTACTTTCTTGAGTAGGAATCCTTTTATTACTAGGATTTGATTTATTGTTCCCTATAAATACATGTGATAGCCTAGAGACAAATTGTAACATCGGAAAATATTATAGTGAATATTTTGGCTTGGTAGCGCCCCCGGACGTAGTTGTTGTTGCAACGAACCGGGTTAACAATTCTTGTGTGTTCCTTTGTGTGTGATTTACTTTTCGTGTGTGTTACATCTTATTATTCCTCCTAGCTCGGTCCGTTTTCCGCTGCGTGGGCGTGATTTTCACAACAACTGGTATCAGAGCTCTTGGTTTTGTCGAATCATTGCTTGGGGTGTCTTTTGCTATGGATTTCTTGGGAGCTTTGGAGGATGGGAATAAGGTGGTGTTGATCGAAAAGTTTGATGGGACGGATTTCAATTTTTGGAAGACGCAAATCGAGGATGTTTTGTGGAACAAGGATTTGTATCTACCATTAAAAGAAAAGCCGGATGACATAGAGGAAGCAAAATTCGAAATCTTGGATCGGAAAGCGTTAGGGCTTGTTAGGCAAACGTTGACCAAGGATGTCGCGAAGAATGTTTTGGAGGCGAAGACTACCATGGAGATGTTGCAGATGTTGGCGAGCATGTACGAGGCACCATCGGCGGCGAACAAGGCTCATCTGATGAGGAAGCTGTTGAACATAAGGATGGTGGAGGGCATGTCGGCAACAAAGCATATAAGTGAATTCAAATCTACTGCGACCCAACTGTCTTCCGTGGCTGTTACTCTTGATGACGAGGTACTAGCATTGATTTTACTTTCTTCTTTGCCGGAAAGTTGGGATACGACTGCGATAGCAGTTAACGTTTCAACAGGAAAAGTGAAGCTGAAGTTTTCGGATGTCGTTGATGTGATTCTTGGCGAAGAAATTCGTAGGAAGAGCAAGGGTGGGACATCGGGGCTAGCACTAAATGTCGGTGAAAAGAGTAAGGGTGGCAAGAAGGTGATTACTTGCTACGATTGTGGGGAGAAGGGGCACTTTAGGAGAAGTTGTCCGAAGCGGTCAGGCAGAGCGAAGGAATTGAATGTTGCTGAAGAGATGGCGGACGTATTAATCTTGGGTGGGAGCAGTTCAACTGATTCGTGGGTTTTGGATTCGGGCTCGACGTTTCATTCATGCACTAGTGCAGAAAGAATGGAGCAGTACGTTCCGGGTGATTTTGGGGTTGTTCGCTTGGGAAACGATCATCCTGTCAAGGTCATTGGAAAGGGGGTTGTTCGGGTCAAAGCAACGGATGGGACTGTTTTACGGCTACGTGATGTGCGACATATTCCGGATTTGAAGAGGAACTTGATTTCCATAAGGCAACTTGATAAGGAGGGTTGTGTGGTGACCTTCGGTTGTGGGACGTGGAAGGTAAACCGCGGAGCTAGCTTGGTGGCTCGTGGCGGCGTGGAAGATATGTTGTATACCACATGCAACATGAGTCGTTGGGGGAAACGAAGGCGCATCCCAATGATGAATGGTGGTGGCCGAGATCGCCATGGTGGGAGAAATTTCACTAAACGGTATGTTGATAGAAAATTGGGTGATGAAGTCGGCCGACGCGGAGCCAATTTGGTCAACATGGGAGCGGGATCTAGAACGGTGATGCGATGGGTTGCAAAGAACACACAAAGGTTCCAAGCTTGTGATTGTGTGGGGCACGTGGATTCGCGCTGTTCAGGATCGATAGTTAGCAAGCAAGTGAGCGGGGATGTGCAGGGGAGGATCATTCGGAATGAAGACTCGGAGCATGGTAGAACCGACGGTTATGTTGAAGCGTAGCTCGGCTTCAACTCACTTGGATAACTAGACAAGAGGCCGGGCGCTACCAACGCAATAGGCGGCCACCGAAATTTGTTTCAAGAGAGGTATCATGGATGGTTTGTCTCGGTGGGAGATTGTTGGGATGTGGAGTCAAAACCATGGATAAAGGAATTTGAACCGCGGTCGGAGGAGTTGGTGAGATCAAGGAGGATTCTTCTTCAGCAGATTTGTTTCCTATTTTGATTAGATCTCCTCTTGCATTGGTGATTCCTTTTGGTAGTAATATTTGGAAGGACTTGTGAAGAAAGAAGATTACTTTCTTGAGTAGGAATCCTTTTATTACTAGGATTTGATTTATTGTTCCCTATAAATACATGTGATAGCCTAGAGACAAATTGTAACATCGGAAAATATTATAGTGAATATTTTGGCTTGGTAGCGCCCCCGGACGTAGTTGTTGTTGCAACGAACCGGGTTAACAATTCTTGTGTGTTCCTTTGTGTGTGATTTACTTTTCGTGTGTGTTGCTCTTATTTTTTCTTCCTAGCTCGGTCCGTTTCCGCTGCGTGGGCGTGATTTTCACAACAATATCAACTCTTCCTCTCTATCTCTCTCTCTTTGAATCTGAAACAAACAACTCTTTCTTTTCAAAAATTTGAATCCGGAAATGTCAATTTTGGAATTCAATTTTAATTGAATCTGGAATTTGCATTTCCGGATTTGAGTTACGTCCTTTCGGCGCGATCGCCCCACCTATACGCGCAATCGCTCGATCTCTATTTACATAAAATATTATTTTCTAAATTCAGTTTGTAAAAAAAAAAAAGGGATTCCGGAATTACTAATTCCGGATTACATTATTTCGGAATTGGTAATTCCGGAATCCATCTTGAAAATGTTGCTTTGGTACTTCACTTTTGGAGGATGTTATTTTGGAATATAAATTTTTAAAAAGCTATATTTTGGAAAAAAAAAAATCTAATCTAAATGAGTGCCCAAATTTCATTTAAAGAACATTCTCTAAAAATATATGTTTTTTTTACATATTTTAATGGCAAAGATTCATAAATATTATTGTTATCTACTTTTTAAACATTTTATTTTACAATAATAAAATGAATAGCGAAATTAGTTTTGAAAAAAAAAAAGCGTTTAGTGACAAGTTTTTGCAAAAAAGACGTTCATCTTGGGACAAATTTTTTTTTCTTAAATTTGGAGATTTATTTGGAGACATTTTAGTCAAATATGCTCTCAGTTATGAACAAATTTCAATTTTTTTTTATCAATCATCTTGGAAATTGGAAAGGAGAGAGTAGTTTTTTTTAAACAGGACTATCACCTCTAATTATAAGAACAATTTTAAAGTTACTGCTAATAACAATTTTAGAGTTTTATAAGAATAATTAAATTTAGAACAATTATAGTCAAATTTCTAAACCCAAATACATAAACTGCACATCAATGTTCTAATCAAACTTTGACAAAACCAAATCAATCAATCTCATAAGAAAAGAAAAAAGAAAAAGATGGGCTTGGACTTTAGGGGAGATCAAAATCTTATAAAAGCCCACCTTATTTCAAAAATTCCATATAAACCAATCGCTATTGAAAGGACAGCAATACCCTCCAACTTTTCCATTAACTCCCACCCATATCCCGCCCCAGCCCACAGCCACATCCAAGTCCGCCCGACCCGTTTGCTATCATCGCCCATTCCAGAAAATTAAAAAAAAAAATATCAACCGAAATATTAAGAGTGTGATAGTTGAAATTGGGATCAAATATGTATAAACTAAAACTTAACCACTGAGCCAATACTATATTATGCTATGTTTTAAAATATTTAATATTAGTTAAGAAATTATGAACGAATATAAATGAAAAAAAATGAGATTTCACAATTATTAATGAGACTCAAATATATTCACAAGAATATAAAGTTTTAATAAATCATAAAATTAAAGAAAATGATTTTAAAAAATATAAAAGATCTGAATCTTTCATTAAAAATTATAAAAATATGAAGGGCCTAAAACTTTATTAAATAAAATTATTATTGTAAAATATACTAGTATTTTGGAAGCATCTATTCTTTTTACATTATTACCCTCCAGTTAATTCACTTATTTACATAAATATCACCAGTTATGTCCCTTATTTACTGAAATGTCTACTCAAGCCATTTATTTACAGAACATCTATCACACTCATGGTGCAACTCTAATAGCTAAAGTATAAGACCATTTTGCTTCTTGTAGTTCAACAATAAAATATATTTTTCAACCAAAAAGTTAAAAATTTCATTAAAAGCCACAAATTAATAAGATAATTTACATAATTTTTTATACTTTCTTAAAATATTATAAAAAAATCTCATATTTTATTAATTTGACCTCATAGTTTATATATAAAACTAATTTTAGTCTTATAGATAAACTATGATATAAAACTGGAATTACTCTTATAACTAAGATATAAGACCAACATTATTTTTATACCTAAGCCATATTGAAAAACCCGTAAAAACTCACTGATGTTCAAAAGATAATATTACCCCTACCATTCTGCTCTCATATCTAAGGTATGCCTAAGGTATGAAAGATCTAAAAATTAAATTAAATTATAATTGTGAAATATAGTATTTATGAAGCTTCTATATTTTTTTTTCATTATTTCCTCCAGTTAAGCCACTTATTTACATAAATGCCACAGATAAGCCTCTTATTTATTGAAATGTCATCCAAGACATTTATTTACAAAACTATAATTGCACTCCTATATCTAAGATACTAGACTAGAATTACACTTACAAAGTATAAGAATAAAATAATTCACAAATTTTTACATATTCTTAAAAAATAATAAATAAAGTCTCATATTTTATTAATCAATTCGCTTCTATACATAGAGAATTACTCTTATACCTAAGGAATAAGAGTAATTTTTTTCCACAATTTTCACATTTTCTTAAAAAAAAAATTATAAACAAGTCTCATATTTTATTAACTAGTCCGCTCATATACTTAGCTATAAAACTAGAATTTACTCAAATTTCTAAGGTATAAGAGTAGATTTTATTCAAAAAAAAATAATAATCCACATTTTCTTAAAAACTCATTAAAAAACTCATACTCCCTCCGTCCCAGCCTAAAAGCCACAAATTTCCTTTTTGGGCGTCCCATTTAAAAAGGCACTTTCCCAAAAAGGAAACCTTAAATCACTATTCTCTCCACTCATTCTCTCTCCTACTTTACTTTTACACTCACAACATTCCCTTTCTTACATCACCTCCCACTCATTCTCTCTCCTATTTAATTTTTCATACTCACAACATTTAAACTTTTTCTCTTTCCTACATCACTTTCCTTAATTTGCGTTCCCTCTCCATTTTATGCCTTTTAGGCTGGGACGGAGGGAGTATTTATTAACCAGTTTGCTCATATACTTAGGTATAAGAATAGAATTACTCATATAACTAAAGTATAAGAGTAATTTTTTTCATAATTTTTCACATTTTCTTAAAAAATCATAAAAAAAAATCTCATATTTTTTTAACCAATCCACTCGTATACTTGTGTATAAGACTAAAATTACTCTTATGCCCAAGGTATAAGATTATTTTTTTTTCACAATTTTTCACATTTACTCAAAAACATAAAAAGTATCCTAATTTATTAATCAGTTCGCTCATATACCTATGTGTAAGAATAGAATTAATCTTATACATAAGGTATAAGAGTATTTTTTTTAATATTTAAAAAAACCTTTGATATTTTACTAATACTGACTCTTATTGTTTGACTATAAGAATCATTTAGTTTTATAGTTTAATTATAAGACCCAATTTTAATAAAAAAAAAGACAAAATAATAAGGTTAGAATATATTGTCATTTTCAATCAACGTCATAATCTAAATTTCAATCACTAGAATAGGCCGTGTACACAAAAATTGCACTTCCGATCCTCATTGCTAAAGACCAACCAAATAACCAAGTTTGAATAAAAACACTGCAAAAAAAAGCTATCCTTGCCCCAGATTGTGCAATCAAAGTTGAGTTACTAAGCGCCTTTGTGAAGTGCATCAAGGGGGGAGCGGTGAAATGTGTTGATCCCCTTAAAAAAAAAAAAAGTTGAGTTACTAAAGTAAATCCGTTTGTCATTCCGGTTGTTCTTGCATCAATAAATTAATTTCTTTAGCATAAAAACTCCATGTTCAATAAGAGCTCCACGTTAAATAAGAGGTCATAACTTCATAATTATGCCCAAATGACAAATTTCAAAAGTTATAGTAGTTGAACTAAATTTCAATTTTTGAAAAGAGAAAAAGGAAAAGAAAAGGCGATCCGAGTCATTTGACCACAAAATTATGTGTTATAATGCTAGATTACGACATTGTAGCCATAGAATACAAATGAATCAATGTAACATTCTTTTAATATAAACCTTCAAAGCATTTTTTCCTGGAATTCAGAGCTTTATCTTCTGCAGATTGTTGGTGTTATGCCCCTGGCTAATAGTTATTTTGACTCATAACTAATACCGTTATGTAATCGTCTTTACCATTTATAATAGAGAATGTTTATCTTGAGTATTATATGCTTTACATGTTTGTTATAATATTTTGTGTCCCTAATTATTGTGAATAACTAGTATAAATTGGTAATGGATAATCATAGAGATGATTATATGCATGGGGATGCACATTACACTTATGGGTACTTGTTAGAGAACAAGGTACTGGACTGACCCATCTATGAGATTTATGACATGGTCTATGGTCAAATATGTCATGATTAAATCTCATGATAGTCGTGTCATTAGAATCCTTAATACCTGAGATTATTATCGTCTTCCACATGATAAACGTTGTGTTTGATGTAGTCTAACACTATCTTTAATAGGATAGCAATAAGGGCTATGTTGGCACGACTGAATTCTTGTAGGGAAGAATGATATGTCAAGATGGGATTTGTCCCTCGTGAAGAGAGATGTCTGCTTGGGCCCCTCGATGAATTGTGTTGATGAAATGTGTGGCCACACTCAAGAGATTTGATAGAGATCAAATGCACTTGGATTATCAACATATTCGAAATCGAGAAAGCATTGAACAATATAAGTTTACGTGGACCATGACTTATGTTCAATATGACATCGTGAGACAAAGGGATTGTGACAATGATCTATCAAGGAATCAAACTTTGATGTTATATTAATTGGGTGGACATAATGGCCTGCTAGAGACCACTTATGTCTTGTGAGATTGATGTTTCAACTCACTACCAACATAAATATAATTCCTATAGGGTCACACACAAAGAACGGATTGAAAATGGCTCAAATATGGAATTGTTCAGCTGGGTGACCGCCGAGGGGAATAGTGGGCGACCGCCCACAAAGAAGTTCTAAAAAGTAATGATCCGCTGTACAGCTGGGTGACCGTCGGGGAATTGTGGGCGACCGCTCACAACGTTTTTTCGAAAGATCATAAAAGGCTGTACAACTGGGCGGCCGCCCTGCCCCCATTTCAGCACATCAGTTTTTGACTTGGATTAGGGTCTCTTCCTAATTTTTAGGAATATTTATAAAGTATAAATATAACCTATTGCCTCAGCCAAGACACACGAAATTTAGGGTTTGAGAAACACAAATCTCTTGATTTTGATTACGAATCAAAGATCTAAACACCCTATATTCAAGCTCATATTAGCCATAGATTGTTGAAAAGAGTTTCAACAATCGAGGATCATCTAGCAATCCAACAAGATTCGATCTTGGTTCGTTCGCGTGTGGATTACCGATAGAGGGTGATTGATTTATCACCTAAAGCTTGAAGGCCTAAGTTGTTGATTCATCACAAGGAAGAACAAGGAGGAGATCAAAGTTTTGTTGACGATTCAAATCTGAATTACGATTCGTGTAACGAAAAACAAACTCGCAACCAAGGTTAGTAAATCTATTTTTATAGTTTTAATCTATTCATGTTAGACGGATTCATGGCTAGGGTTTTTGTGATTATGTTAAATCTTCTGCTGCGTTTGTAGCCCCAAAACCCAAAAGTGATATCAGAGCCGCGTTTAATCATGATTAGGTTAAATTGACATGCTAGATATAATTGGATTATATGTTATAACATGCTTGATGATATAGATTGATGATTTTATGTGTTTTGTGAAACAATTATATATGATATAACATGATTCACTACTAGAAAATGTGTCTTTAGCGACGGAATATCAAGCGGCGGAATTATTCCGTCACTATATAGCGACGGAAATGATGCTTTAGCAACAAAATAAATTTGGCGCCGAAATTACCGACAGACTTTAATTCCGCCGCTGGATTCCGACGCTAAAAACGAATATTCGTCGAATATTCGATTTATACCGTCGCTAAAACGAATAAATTTGGCGCCGAAATTACCGACGGAAGTTTCCGTCGCTATTAAATTAACACCGACAGAATAATTCCATCGTTGTTAAATTAAAAGAAATAAAAAAAAATTAAATAATCACCAACGGAATAATTTCGTCGCTGATAATATATTTTTGTTTTTAATTTCTTTTAATTTAACAGCGACAGAATTATTCCGTCGGTGATAATTTAATTTTGTTTTTTATTTTTTTTAATTTAACAGTGATGGAATAATTTCGTCAGTGATTATTTCATTTAATTTTTAATTATTTTTCATAATTTAGCGACGGAATAATTCCGTCGGTGATAATATATTGTTGTTTTTAATTTCTTTTAATTTACCAGCGACGGAATAATTCCAACGGTGATAATTTAATTTTTTTTTTGTTTAACAGCGACGGAATAATTCCGTCGGTGATTATTTCATTTAATTTTTAATTCTTTTTGATTATTTAGCGACGGAATAATTCCGTCGGTGATAATTTAATTTAATTTATAACTTTCTTAAAAAATTACTAATTAACAAAGTATAAAATATTATTTTCTAGTCAATAAAAAATTTTAAAAAAAATAAATATAGGGTAGTCCGTCCCTCTTTTCTTATATATATATACTTTCATTTATTTAGTTTTTTTCTATCTTTTTTTATAAACCTTTTTGTAAAAAAAACCACTAATTAACAAAGTCTAAAATATTATTTCCTAGTGAATAAAAAATTAATTATAAATAAATAAATATAGGGTTTAGGGTATAAAGTATATGATTTAGGGTTTAGGGATTGGGGTATAAGTATATGAGATTTGAGATTTAGGGTTTAGGGGTTAGGGTTAGAGTTTAGGGTTTAGGGATATAAAGTATATGATTTAGGGTTAGGGGTTGGGGTATAAGTATATGAGATTTGAGATGTAGGATTTAGGGGATAGGGCGAGAATTTAGAGTTTAGGGGTATAAGTATATGATTTAGGGTTTAGGAATTGGGGTAGTAGCGGTAGTAGTAGTGGTGGTGGTAGTGGTGGTAGTAGTAATAGTAGTGGTAGTAGTGGTGGTAGTAGTGGTAGTAGTGGTGGTAGTGGTATTAGTGGTGGGGGTAGTGGTAGTGGTGATGGTAGTAGTGGTAGTAGCAGTAGTAGCGGTAGTAATAGTGGTGGTGGTAGTGGTGGTAGTAGTAATAGTAGTGGTGATAGTAGCAGTAGTAGTGGTGGTAGTGGTAGTAGTGGTTGTGGTAGTGATAGTGGTGATGGTAGTAGTGGTGGTAGTAGTGGTAGTAGTGGTAGTGATAGTAGTGGTGGTAGTGGTGGTAGTGGTGGTAGTAGTAATAGTAGTGGTGATAGTAGCAGTAGTAGTGGTGGTAGTGGTAGTAGTGGTTGTGGTAGTGATAGTGGTGATGGTAGTAGTGGTGGTAGTAGTGGTAGTAGTGGTAGTGATAGTAGTGGTGGTAGTGATGGTAGTAGTAGTGGTGGTAGTGGTGGTAGTAGTTGTAGTGATGGTGATTTTTTTTTAACATCTTTTGAGTCGCCACCTATATTTATTTAGTTGGAAATATAGAAAAAATCATTTGAAAAGAGATTTTGGGTTCGGAGCTTAGGTTATGGAATGGGAAGGTCAAGGAGCACCCATTCCACCCAATCCGGAGATCGGTCTTGCTAAAAAAAGAGATTTTCAAAGAAAAATATGTTTTAATTAAATAAGTAAAAGAATACATTTAACGAGGTTAAACGGAATATAGGATCGATTGCTTCGAGACCGTTCCCATGATTTGGGGAGGCTCTAGGTCGATCCTAGGTTCGATGTATTATACCACTCTAACAATCAATTAGAAAGGGATGAGGAAGATTACCTTGTGAAGAGATTTGGACAGAGCTTCGACTCAAGTTTAGAGTCGAACCTTGATGTGGACAGAGCTTCGCCTCGGTCCTTGATTCGGGCTTTGATGTTTGTTGATCAACAAGGTTGATAAACAAACTTTTAGGTGATTTTAGGGTGGTTTAAAGGAATCTTTCAGGGAGAGAAACCAATAAACGTAGGGGTTTAGACTGAAATGTCCGGGATCCAAAATACTGAAAGTCTTCAAGTATTTATAGGTGTTAGAGAGGTGAAGGTGGAGAGGTAAAATACCCTGGGAAAGTTTCAGAACCCAAATTCTATTGGATGACCGAATTGATAAGGTTTTATCCAGAAAGAGGTTGAAATTGACGAGGAAACTGGCTTCTGCACGTCTGCAGAGGCTTAGTATCGCGCGAGACACGTAAGTTCTGCACGAGACAATGCTGTCAGTGGACAATTCTGTCATTCCCTCGTTATCTCGTATGCAGTTTAGTCCAAACTAACGGTCATTAGTCAAAACTTAACGAAACATGACGAAATGGTGGATTTCTACTCTTGACTCAAGGCGAGACTTAGAGTGGTATTAATCTGCTCCGATGGGTTCAGAATGGGGTGTCTACAGAGCCCCTTGTCGATAAGTCTTATGGAAGAAGTTATGTCGACGATAGAAAAGACATCATTCTGGACATCGGGATGGTCAAGCCGCACGGCTTCCTTCGTATCTCTATCGGAGAATCAGACCATAACGTTGTTCGACTCCTAAACACGAAAAGGCTGCTTTAGGTATTTTGAAAATCAAGGAGATTTTGTTTTTTGAAAAGGTAAATTCATACTGAGGAATCAAATCAAGACCCAATTCTGACTATACCTGTTTGTCTGAAGATTCGCGATTCTGGGCTCCGAACCTGTGGGAAAAGATGTTAAAAACAAAGGTTTACCTGTCCGGTCCTTTGAGTCCTGTTGGTTTGGTGACGATTCGCCTGTCTGGGCTCCGAATCAGGCTTTTTGCTGAGAATGATGATGCACCTATTTGGGCATTGAATCGAGCTTTTGATTTGACAATTCACCTGTCTGGGCTGTGAATCGGGCTTTTTTTTTTACGATTCACCTGTCTGGGCTCTGAATCGGACTTTTGATTTGACGATTCACCTGTCTAGGCGTTGAATCGGGCTTTTTGTGATGACGATTCACCTGTCTTGGCGTTGAATCGGGCTTTTCTTTTGACGATTCACCTATCTGGGCGTTGAATCGGGCTTTTTGTGATGACAATTCACCTGTCTGGGCGTTGAATCGTGTGGGGTGACTTGATCTCTGGATCAATCATTTTTGGGTAACTGATGTCGTATTGGGCGATTGTGCGGGTGTCACGTTTGGCTCGTTCCGTGACTTGCGGTCACGATTTTTCCATGTTTCCTTGCTAGGGTATCACTTTCAAGGGTAAATGTGTCAAAATTTTGAATTTTGACGTTGCGTAGACGCTTATTGTCGAGGACAATTTCGTACATTTCCAGGGGGATTGTCTCGCGCGGGATGTCTTATATCGTGCGAGACAATGACTGTCGAGGCAATATAACAGCAGCGGTGTGTTTAATTTAAAACACCCATTTTCAAACTTTCTCTTCAAGTCCGAGCCAAGGCGTTTTTCCCTAAGATTTTTGGTGCATTGCTTGTTGATTTCTTCTTTCAATCAACATTTCAATCCTTTCCTCTTCCATTATCAATGGCTCAAGAAAGGAAGAATCCAACTTTCGATAGCTACTTGCTCGGGAAGGACTATCCGAGGGACGACCTCACTTTCGATCGTCCTATGCACATTTCCAATGCCATTCGCGAGGGTTTGGTAAGAGTTTCTTTCTCTCAATCTCATTTCATGCTTTGTGTTGCGTTGAATCCGTGTTTTTTGAATTCCTCCCAATTCATCAAATTGGTCATTTTCTTCATTTGTCTAGAACTTGGTTCTATCTTGATGCATGCTTCTTTTTTGTTGATTTTGTTGGATGTTGATGTTGCATTGTGTATGTATGAGTTCCCTACATATCATGAATTGTAGGAGGGGTTGATTTGGGTAGCCAAATGCTTCCTTGAACATGGTTTTCTAGTGTGCACGCCAAGTGTCTGATGAAATGCCTCAATGAAAATTTTCTCTTATTTCCTTGAATTTTTGCCATGGAATGATTTCTGACATTGCTCCCTTGCTTTTTCTCTGTTTTGCAGTCGTATAGGCCAACCAAAAACTGCCGTGGGAGTGCGAAATTTGCCAAGGCTTTGTGGGACAAAGTCAAGGGCTTGAACGGAGTTCAGGCTAGGATGGCTCAAACAGGACTCCTTACTTTTGTAGATAACATCCGGGGGATGAGGCGGACTCCTCAGGTCCTTTAGGCGATTAGGGAGAGGTGGTGGGACACTACCCACACGGTCCATCTTCGCTTCAGGGAAGCTACGATGACCCCGACTGATTTTCTGGCTATTACCGGGTTGGAATTCACCGGTGTTGCCCTCCCGAAGACTGCGGGTTACAAGCCTGTGAGTCCAGCTGAATGGAGGCGGTTGATTGGTTTTTGCCCCTACCAAGGTTAAGGGCTTTGCTGCTGAGTTGTCGCCTCTCCGTGTTCAGCTTGAGGTTTATGCGGACAAGCCAAATGCGGACACAGATCGGTTGGTGAGGGGTGCTCTCTGGTATATCTTATCAGAGACCATCTTTGCTAACCATTCTTCCACGGCTCGCCTTGCTCTTTTGGGGTTGCTGGTAGATTTGGACCTGGTGAGGACGTATGATTGGGGCTCAGCCGAACTGGCCTTCTGTTATCATACCATGGATGAGGCATGTAGGTATACCAAGGATACCCTGTCAGGGTATTCTTATGCTTGGGAGGTATGCTTTTGATTCTGTCTTTGTCATTTATCTGTACTTTTTGCTTGCGCCTTTGTACTGAATCTGTTCTGCTTTCTTGTACAGATATGGGGATATGCCGTCTTTGGATTGTATAGGTTTGAGCTAGATGATCGAGATCCTCAGTTTCCGGACATCAAGAGGTGGAGTCAACCCAACCGGACCGTGGATGAGGAGGAGGGGCAGGATTGGACCCAGACCGTTGCAAAGGCGCGGGTCCTGCAGGATAACTTTGACTTTGGACGGCTGGGCCTGTATCCGTGGACCTTGGTGGAACGAGAGGTTCACCGTGCCTGGGATGCCACCGAGATGCAGAGGATTTTGGTATCACTGGAGGGGGATACAGCATGGCCGGGGTTCACTGTCCTATAGGGTGTCAGAGGATCCGCCTAGGGCGATGCATCCTACCCACTTCATCCCTAACGGAGATTACGTCGATCTTGTAAATGGCTATGCGGCGGCGGATTGCATTATCCGAGGGGCTTCATATGAGGAGTTCTTGCTTCGCTTGATGGGTCCCCTTGTGGTAGGTGATAGGCGGTCACGTGCTCGAGCTTCTAGCTCAGCCTCAGCCTCAGGTTCGTCAGCCCCAAGCTCTTCATCGCAGTATGCAGGCCCCGTGACTTTTGCACTGGATTATGGTCCTCCGAGCTTCACGTATATGATGGGAGGTATGCAGATGGTGGGTCACATCTCGATCACGAACCATATTCCTAAGGGTTACCGCCTTCCTTTCGATGCCTCTTCGGTACATTTCTGTTCATACTATTTCCCGTATTTGTCCATATATGTGTATATGTCCGACTTCATCTGAGCATCTTTTTTGTTATTAGATTACCATGTCCGCGGCTGATTACAACCGTGGGGCGAGCAGGATGGCTGGATTGATGTCCTTGGTGTCAGACCTGTCTGAGCGGCTGTTTCAAAAGGCGGCTTTGGCAGCGTCGACAGTAGCCTCTGCAGTGACCCCATCTTGTGGAGCCAAACAGTCGAGAGGGACGGTAGCCCCAACGATGGTGAAGATGATGGAGGTGCCGGCAGCTCGGGCAACTTGATGGCATGATCCCTCTTTCTCCCCATTTATTTCTTGAAAAACTTGTAAATATTGGCCGGGTGGGCCCAGACAATTTTTCTTTTCTTGTACCTGGTAGCACGTAGGTAGCACCAAAAAAAAAGATTTTCTTAATTCCTAATCCTAGGTCTAGTTAATTTTTTAACTTTCTCGACTTCTGTGGTGTAATGAAATGACCATTTAGGTCAAAGTTTTGAGCTTAGTTTCAGTGCCTGCGCTGCATATTAGGATCTGTTCTTGTAGGTTTTGAGACTTCCTTCTTCAAGTCGGGGCTAGATCATTTGCTTGTACAGGAAAGCTGCTGGAATTGCCGAAGGGTTGTGTCGCGCGGGACAAGGTATATCGTGCGACACACGCTACTCAGGAGGAATTCTCTTCTTCTTCGAACAGGATTCTGTCAGTTTTTCCTATATATAAACGCCCTGTAGTTCGGCTAGATAACCCATTCCAGCCTCTCAAACTCTAGAGATATTCTGTTAGGGTCGAATTCTTGATTTCTTTTCCAACCCTGTGATCCATGGCTTCCAAGGAGGTTGTTCCAATGTCCATGATTGTTGATGATTGTTCTCTGCCATCTGATGTAGTCGATGCGTTCAAGCAATCATCGAGAAATTTTGTGAGGTCGTTTCGTAATAGATCTCGCAATAAGTTTATTGCCGAATTCGGATTCAGGATCCTTTTCACTTTGAAGAACCTCCAACCGGATTGGAACCACCTTATTGAATTCCACTTCAACGGACGAGTCTTTGAAGAAAATTGGCGCTGTTGATGGCTCATATCGGCCAGGACCCCCAGGGTAATTTTCGGCCTCCCCCGAGTTGATTACGGACTATTTTAGACTTGTTTGTACTATTTTATACTTGTTTGTAAACATTTGAGATATTTGGTACCCGCGAGAGCCCCTCCCCCTCTCCCCCCTCCCCCTCCCCCTCCCCCCCTCCCCCTCTTTCCTCCCCTCTCCCCCCCTCTCCCCCTCCCGATTTGGTACGGTGATATTTAGTCTTTAGTTTGGTACGCTGATATTTGATTTTTAGTTTTTATAGTTTTAGTTTTATAAATTGAATTGTTTTATTAGGTACAAAAAATTTTGGTTTATTGATATTTTAAATTATTTTTTTTAATTTATTTCAGAATCAGCGACGAAAATTTCCGTCGCTGAAATTAATTTATTTCAATTAATTTTTTACAGTGACGGAAATTTCCGCCGCTATATCAATTAATTTTAATTTAATTTTTGATTATAGCAGCGGAAATTTCCGTCGGTGTAATAAAAATTAAATTAAAATAAATTAATTTCAGCGGCAGAAATTCCCGTCGCTGAAATTATTTTATTTTAATTAATTTTTATTCCAGCGACGGAAATTTCCGCCGCTATATCAATTAATTTTAATTTAATTTTTGATTTCAGCGGCGGAAATTTCCGTCGATGTAATAAAAATTAAATTAAAATAAAATAATTTCATCGACGGTAATTTCCGCCGCTGAAATTAATTTATTTTAATTTAATTTTTATTACAGCGACAGAAATTTTCGCCGCTGAAATTATTAATTAAATTAATTTTTATTACAGCGACAGAAATTTCCGCCGCTGAAATGAAAATTTAATTAAATTAAATTGATTTAACGGCGGAATTTTCCGTCGCTGAAACCATTAAATCACCGGCGGAATTAAATTTCGTCGGTAAAATCAAAAAATACCGGCGAAAATTGACCCGTCGGAGCACTGCGACGGGCTGGTAGCGGCGGACCACCGACGGAATTTTTCCGCCGGTATTTATTTTTAGCGACGAAAATTTCCGTCGCTAAACCACCTTTTTCTGGTAGTGATATTCATGATTCATGATAAATTAATTTAATTAGTTTATCACATAGGTTGATGATTTGTTTAATATGATTAAATTGGATTTGTAATTTCTCAAAATTAAAATCATATTATTTGTATGAAATTTTTTGAAGCCCTATGTTCATGATTATGTTCACATGAGATCTATATTACAACCATGCGATGTTTGTTACAATATGAAAACCTTCTAAAATATTTAAGTCTTATGCCATTCCTTGATTAGAACACTTGTGATATTTTAGGATATTTGATGTAGTTTCGACTCAGTTGGGTGCATCTTATATCTTAATTTGTGATCAAGGTGAAATAATGGTTGATGTAGTTTTGACTCAGTTAGGTGCATCGTTCCATGTCTTACATGTTTGAAAAAGGTTTTGACTTAATTGATGCTTTCAAATGAGATTTGACCCAAGGCATAGATGATATTTAAAATATATTTTGACATATGATGTCTAAGGAAATCTCATAAAAAGATCTAAGAGTCATATAGTGATATGATTGATGTTTCTACCTAAATAGCTTAATTTCAGGCATTGACTCAGTTAAACCAAAATCAAGTGAAATATGGATTTTAGCCTACTATGATTATATGATACATGTTTGTATTTGAAGGTGTATAATTTAGTGGGAGTATTTATGAAATACGTTATTTTCTCTTAGATGATAAATGTGTTGATATTGATATATGTTTATATTATTTGCATATTTTATTGTAGAATGGCTAATCACAATAATCAACCCCTGTCACTGCGATCAGTCCTTGAGAAGGACAAGCTTGAGGAGAGCGGTACAAACTATTCTGATTGGATCAGAAGCCTTAGAATTGTTCTAAAGCAAGAAAAGAAACTGTACGTTCTCAATGAACCCATTCCACCTCAACCTGCTCCAAATGCTTCTAGGGCAGATAGGGATGCACATAAGAAACATAATGATGATTCTACAAATGTTGCATGCCTTATGCTTGCCACTATGTCTAAGGCTCTTCAGAAGGACCTTGAGCACATAGATAGAGCATTTGATCTTGCTGAGCGCTTAAAGGAAATGTTCCAAGTGCAAGCAAGAAATGAGAGGTATTATGTGGTTAAGGCCCTACCTGCATGCAAGATGCAAGAGGGGTAATCGATGGGAGCTCATGTCCTTAAGATGAAGGATCACATTGAGCGTCTAGAAAGGCTTGGAAATCCGATGAGTTTGGAACTCGCCACGGATTTGATATTGAATTCATTGCCTGAAAGTTATAGTCATTTTTTATGCACTATCACATGAGTGGCATGGATAAAAATCTCTCGGAATTGCATGCGATGCTTAAGACCGCAGAGATGAATATCAAGAAGCCTAAAACCGATACTGAGTTAATGGTTAACAAAGGCAAAGGGTTCAAGAAAGATGGCAAAGGTAAAGCAAGTGTTGCTAAACCTAAGGCAAAACTTGTCGTTGCCGGAGAGGCTCCCAAGGCATCTCAAAAGGATGCGGTTTGCTACCAATGCCAAGAGGTTGGACATTGGAAGCGCAACTGCAAGGCTTACAAGGAAGGCCTAAAGGCGAAGAAGGGCAATACGATTGCTGCTGATTCAGGTATCTATATGATAGATATTTTCCTTTCTGTTTCTAGTTCATGGGTATTAGATACCGGATGTGGATCTCACATTTGTTTAAATGTGCAGGGACTGAGAAATAGAAAGCTACTCAAACAAGGTGAAGTTGACCTACGTGTGGGGAATGGAGCAAGAGTTGCTGCATTAGCCGTAGGGACATATGATGTAACTTTACCTAGTGGCTTAGTACTTGTTTTGAACAATTGTTACTATGTTCCGGATTTGAGTAGGAATATTATTTCTGTTTCTTGTTTGGATAATGAAGGGTATAATTTTCTTATTAAGAATAAGAAGTTTTATATTTATTTAAATGATATGCTTTATGGTATTGCAAATTAATTTAATGGCCTTTATGTTCTTGATGTTGATGAGAAACAAAATAGTGTTGAAAATGTTTATCATGTGGACAAGAAGTCTAAATCGAATGACGTGAACAACTCGTTCATGTGGCATTGCCGGCTTGGTCATATAAACGAGAAACGCATTTCTAAACTCCACAAAGATGGAATGTTAGACTCACATGATTATGAATCATATGAGATATGCGAATCTTGTTTATTGGGTAAAATGACCAAACTACCCTACACTAAGAGTAGTGAAAGGGCTAGTGACTTATTGGGGTTAATACATACTGATGTATGTGGATCAATGAGCAACATTGCTAGGGGAGAATTTCGGTATTTCATTACATTCACTGATGACTTATCTAGATATGGCTATGTCTATCTAATGAAGTCAAAGAGTGAACCGTTTGAGAAGTTTAGAACATTTCAAAATGAAGTACAAAATCAACTTGGCAAAATAATTAAAGCACTTCGATCCGATCGTGGTGGTGAGTATTTGAGCCAAGAGTTTGACAATCATCTCAAAAACTGTGGAATTGTTTCAGAGTTGACTCCACCCGGAACGCCACAATGGAATGGTGTTTTCGAGAGGAGGAGTAGAACCCTATTAGATATGGTTCGTTCGATGATGAGTCAAGTAGACCTTCCTATATCCTTTTGGGGACATGCATTAGAGACTGTTGTGTTCACACCAAGGTTCTAAAAATCGCTAGGCGGCGCCTAGGCGGCGAGGCCGGGCCTAGCGCCTAGAGCGCCTAGGCGGGGCCGCGAATTTACACACATTTTTATATATATTCCATAGTTTCTGTTCATAGTGACAAATTCAAGAGGATAAATGTATAAATCTTGAACAACTCAACTATGGGTCAGGGCATTTCGGTCATTGAACCATAACATTAGAAGACGACGTTATTTCTCAAAACCCTAATATAAAGTATATAAAGTCTGGAAAAGCCCTACTGAAAAGAAACCCTAAAACTGCAAAATTACGAAAAGGTCCAAAACCATGAAAAAACGGATAAAAACTTCAGAAGACCGTTTGAGGCCCTTAGAAGCGTTTTTTGGCCTATTTATGGGCCGCTCAGGGGGCATAGACCAATTACTTTTGTTCCTCTCAAAAAGACGGTCGTTTTGATATGCTGTGCGTCCCGTAACTCCTCCGGAATCAAAAGTTACACCCGTTACGGTCGAACGCATCTAAAAACTCGAACGCCAACTCTTCGACCGCCTAGACCGCCCAATCCCGCCTAGGCCCCGCCTAGTCCCGCCTAATCCCGCCCAGCCCGCCCAGCCGCCTAGACCGCCTAGCCCGCCTAGCCCCGCCTAGCCCGCCTAGCGCCTAATTGCCCCGCCTAGCCTAAAGTCGCGGCGCCCGGCCGCCGCCTAGCGCCTAGGCGGCCGCCTAGGCCGATTTTTAGAACACTGGTTCACACTGAACAGAGTCCCTACTAAATCGGCTCCTAAGACCCCACATGAGATGTGGCATGGAAGAAAACCTAGTTTGTCTTTTAAGAAGATTTGGGGTTGCGAAGCTTATGTGAAGATACTTGTCTCTGATAAGTTAGCACCTAAATCTGACAAGGTTATTTTCGTTGGTTACCCTAAGAAAACCAAAGGGTATTATTTTTACAACCGCGTTGAGAACAAAGTGTTTGTTGCTCAATATGGTACTTTTCTTGAGAAACAGTTTCTCAATAAAGCATCTAGTGGGAGTAAAATTGATCTTGAAGAAGTTCAAGAACCCGAAAATAACATGGAACCGATAGTAGAGACTGAACCAACTCCACAAGAAGTTGTGGAACCGGTTCAAGATCCACAAGTCCATCATAGATCGGATAGGTTACGATCCGCACCCGAAAGATATGGATTTCTCATGTCGAAAATTAATGAAGTGGAAGTCATTGAGAATGACGAACCTACTTCCTATCAAGAGGCGATGTCCGATCCCGATTCGGATAAATGGTTAGAAGCCATGAAATCCGAATTGCAATCCATGTCGGATAATCAAGTTTGGAACTTGATTGAGCCACCCGAAGGTGTAAAAATCATAGGGTGCAAGTGGGTCTTCGAGAAGAAGACTAACATGAATGGGAATGTGCATACTTATAAGGCTAGGCTTGTAGCAAAGGGATATAGGCAAACTCATGGTGTAGACTATGATGAAACCTTCTCGCCTGTTGCCATGCTTAAGTCTGTTAGAATTTTGATTGTCATAGCTGTGTATTTTGACTATGAGATATGGCAAATGAATGTCAAAACCGCTTTCCTTAATGAAAAACTGCTAGAGGATGTGTATATGACACAATCCGAAGGTTTGTAGATCCAAGAAATTCTAACAAGGTGTGCAAGTTGCAGAGATCCATTTATGAATTGAAGCAAGCTTCTAGGAGTTGGAATCTTCAGTTCGATGAGAAAATCAAAGAGTTTGGTTTTATCAAGAACAAAGATGAACCTTGTGTATACATGAAAATCAGTGGGAGCGTTGTGCTATTTCTCTTATTGTATGTCGATGATATCTTACTCATTAGAAACGACATTCCTGCACTTCAGACTGTCAAGTCTTGGTTAGGAAAGTGTTTCTCAATGAAAGATATGGGCGAAGCCGCTTACATCCTTGGTATCAAGATCTATAGAGATAGATCTTAGAGGATGATTGGTTTGAGTCAAAGTACCTACATTAACAAGGTTCTTAGAAGATTCAAAATGGAAAATTCTAAGAGAGAAAACTTGCCAATGGGTCATGGTGTTACTCTTAGTAAGACTCAGTGTCCTAAGACAATTGATGAACGAAAGAGGATGAATGAAGTTCCATACGCTTCGGCTATTGGATCTATCATGTACGCTATGATTTGTACTAGACCCGACGTTTCATATGCTTTGAGCATGACAAGTCGTTAGCAATCTGATCCGGGTGAGAACCATTGGATGGCAGTCAAGACGATCCTAAAGTACTTAAGAAGAACTAAGGATGCGTTCTTCGTATTTGGAGGGATGGAAGAAGATCTTGTTGTAAGAGGTTACACAGATGCTAGCTTCCAAATCGACAAGGATGATTTCCGATCGCAGTCGGGATTTGTGTTTATGCTTAACGGAGGCGCGATATGTTGAAAGAGTTCCAAGAAGTGTACTATTGCCGATTCTACTACTGAGGCCGAATATATAGCGGCATCCGATGCAGCTATGGAGGCAGTTTGGATCAAGAAGTTCATTAGTGACTTGGAAGTTGTTCCAAGTATCACTAATTTGGTGGAACTTTATTGTGACAATAATAGTGCCATTGCACAAGCAAAGGAACCAAGGTCACATCAGCGATCCAAACATATACTTAGACGTTTCCATCTCATTCGAGAGTTCATTGATCGGGGAGACGTTAAGATATGCAAACTATCAACCGATGATAACATTGGGGATCCGCTTACAAAGCCCCTCGCACAAGCAAAGCATGATGGTCATGTGAGGTCCATGGGTATTAGATACATAGATGGAGCCTAGTGCAAGTGGGAGATTGCTGGTGTAGTGCCCTAGGCTATAGTTATGTTTAACTTGAACCGTTATGTATTATTTTTATCATTTATTATAGAGCGTGTTTATTCTGTTCAATATACGTTTTGCATGTTTATTATATTAAACTGCGTCCCTAGTTGTTGTAAACAACTAGTATAAGTTGGTAATGGATAATCATAGAGATGATTATATGCATGGAGATGCACATTACACTTATGGATACTTGCTAGAGAACAAGTATTGGACACGACCTACTTATGAGATTTATGACATGGTCTGTTGTCATGATTAAATCTCATGATAGTCGTGTTATTGAATCCTTAGTACCTGAGATTATCAACGTCTTTCACATGGTGAAGATCGTGTTTGATATAGTCTAACACTATCTTTAATCGGATAGCAATAAGGGCTATGTTAGCACGATTGGATTCATGTAGGGAAAAATGATAAGTCAAGACGGGATTTGTCCCTCTTATGAAGAGAGATGTCTGCTTGAGCCCCTCTATGAATAGTGTTGATGAAATGTATGGCCATACTCAATATATTTGATAGAGATCAAATGCACTTAGATTATCAACATATTCGGAATCGAGAAAGCACTGAACGGAATGAGTTGACATAGACCATGACTCATGTTCAATTGGACATCGTGGATAAAGGGATTATGACATTTGATCTATCGAGGAATCAAGCTTTGATATTATATTAATTGGGTGGATATAATGGTTTGCTAGAAACCACTTATATCTTATGAGGTCATGTTTTGGCTCACTACCAACATAATATAATTCCTTATAGGTCACACACAAAGAACGAATTTGATTCGGGCTGAAATTATGGATTCTGGACTCTTGGGCGACCGCTGAGGTTCATGTGGGCGACCGGCCACAAGTCAATTGTTGACTTGGGCGACCGCCGAGGTGAGCATGGGCGACCGCTGAAGAGGTTTTCGAAATAGTGCATGAAAGACTGTACAAGTGGGCGACTGCCCAGCCCCAGGTGGGCGACCGCCCATGTTGGATTTTCGAAATAAGGGAAAAGGCTGTACAACTAGGAGACCGCCCAGCCCAAGGTGGGCGACCGCCCAGCCCCCGTTTCAGCAATCCGTTTTGGCTTCAGAAAAGGACTTTTCTCCCTAATTGTTAGGGTTATTTATAAAGTATAAATATGTCTTTTTGCCCCATCCATAACATACGAATTTTAGGGCTTGATAAACACAATTATCTTGATTTTGATTGTTAATCAAAGATCAAAACACCCTAGATTCGATTCCATAATCAGCCATAGATTATTGAAAAGTGTTTCAATAATCAAGAGGATCATCCAACAATCCAACAAGAAGGAGTTCTTGGTTCGTTCGCGTGTGGATCACCATAAGAGGGAGGTTACTTTGAAGCTCCATTGTTGATTTCATCACCAATTTCGAAGGAGGAAAGATTAGAAGATTCGACATCAAAGTTCAAGGCTTGAATTTTGAGATCTGTTTTGACAAACTAAATCGCGTTCAAGGTATGTAATTCTATTTCATAGTTTTTTCTAATCTCTTCATGCTAAATGAATCTAAGGGCTAGGGTTTTGATGTTCTTTGTTAAATTTTTCCGCTGCGTTTGTAACCCCAAAAACCATCACAATCTACCTAAAGTGTAAAGTCCTGTTCAAAAAGATGAGGAATTGCTACAGCATCCCAACTCCAGTCCCTACGCCGATCAGCCATTTCCATTAAAATGAGCATTGCACTCTCCATCACTTTCCTTGACACAGGCAGCTTCAACACAGGAGGCACGTGCCACTGCTGCGCATTCACTAGAAACTCAACCCTTTTCATATCGTTTAGCGGAAGAAGCTCGACCATCACAATCTCGATGCCGGAGAATACTATGGCTGGTGAAATTACTCAGGTAGAAATTAAGACTGGAGATATTGTTTTGCGAATAATCCTTTGATGTCTTCAAGCTCAACGGAGGATCGACCTGAGATTTCGACAGCTTCCGGTGCCGGCGAAGGTGGAAACTCGACTTCCGAGACAGCGTGAGTGTGTGTATTAAAGATGGAATGCTTCCTTGTAATGAATTGTTAAACAGTTGTAAGAGATGCAAGTTCGGGAACAAATCTAGTTATGAGATTGAGCTACAAAAGTTGTTTTGGGGAGCTAAGAAGAGATATGTTTATTGCACTTTGTAGAAAGAGAAATTCAAAGAGATTTGAGGAAGAAGATGGAGATTATTGTTTTGTTTATTTTTTGAAAATAAACAAATGAGAGAGAATAGGACAATATGAGAGTGTTTTAGGCTTTTAGTGCTACTGCAATGGGTAAAAAAAGGGTGTTGTAACTAGGGATGACCAAATTCGGTTCGGTTTCGGTTTCGGGCCTTGAATCGTCGGTTTCGGTTCGGCGAGGAGGTGAATCTTAACCGGCCCGCTTTTCTCACGGTTCCGGTTATCTGGTTCCGGTTTTCTCACGGTTTTGGTCCGGTTCCGGGCTTTTCCGGTTCGGTTCCGGGCCGGTTCTATTGAAAAACAACAAATTTTCGTCCGGTTTCGGGCTTTTTCCTATCCGGTTCACCAATTTGGTGAACCTTAACCGGCCCGCCTCCAAACCGGTTCCGGTTACCCCGGTTCCGATTTTCTCCCCGATTCATGGCGGTTCCGGACTTTTCTGGGCCGATTCCGATCCGGTTTTCCGATTCCGATCCGGTTTGGCCATCCCTAGTTGTAACGTCAAGTCATATACTTGGTTCATTTAATTGTTAATACTCCAAATGGGTAAAAAAAGGGTGTTGTAACGTCAAGTCATACTTGGTTCATTTAATTGTTAATACTCCAGTACTAGAACATTAGTGTTTGTGACCTTCATAATATGTAATCATTTATATGTATATTATTTCTTCCGTCCCAAAATGAATGTAAAAAATGTTATTAACTTTGAGGCGGTTAAAAGGCACTTGTATCACCAAATATCAACATTTCAAGGCACATGTTTTGTATCTATCACACGGTGAACTTAACAAAAAAAATAACTGTGAACTTAAGTAAAAACAACTGTGAACATAACAAATATGTTAAATAATCTCATAAAATTGCAAAAATAGAGCTATAAAGAACTAAAACAACTATGAATTTAACAAAAAATAACAGTGAACTTAAGTAAAAACAAATGTGAACATAACAAATATGTCAAATAATCTCATAAAATTGCAAAAATAGAGGACATAAAGAACTAAAACAACTGTGAACTTAATAAAAAAACAACAGTGAACTTAAGTAAAAACAAATGTGAACATAACAAATATGTCAAACAATCTCATAAAATTGCAAAAATAGAGGCCATAAAGGACTAAAACAACTGTGAACTTAACAAAAAACAACAGTGAACTTAACAAGTAGGTCAAATAATCTCATAAAATTGCAAAAAAAAAAGCTATAAAAGACTAAAAACAACAGTGAACTTAACTAAAACAAGAGTAACTCTTGTGAAAAACTAATTTTTTTTCAAAATGTTATAAAAAACTAGTTTTCAAAACAGTTCATCACTCTTATTAGTTAGACTTAGTGCTTTAAAACTAGTTTTTTCTTATGTTACGAAAAAACTAGTTTTTTGCAAGATTTTGGCCTAAAATAATTGTGAACTTAACTAAAAAAATCTGTGAATTAAGTAAATAATAGTCATTTTCATGCAGAAATTATAAATTTAGCTAAAACAACTGTGAACTTCTTTTAATTGTTATTGGAACAAATGTAAAAAATAATTGTGAACTTAACAAAAAACAACTGTGAACTTTTAAAAACTATGAACTTCTCAAATTTGCTCCAGAGTATATGTTGATGCTACTAGTTTGATTCGTATTGACGATACGAACAGAACGGTGGTTTCAGATTTTTTTTTTAATTTCTATATCTTAAGATATTTCATTTTAAAGTTTTGTGAGGAAAAAAAAGAAAGAGAAAGAAAGAGGAGAGAGAAAATGACATAGAACTGAAATTTCTTCACGCACGTCCGTCCATGTCATTTAATTGAGTGGCGCAAGCATGATTTTCATCAATTTATGAAGGACACGCGTCTCCATCCGTAAGTCAAAAACCTGATGATCGAATTCCAAATTTCATGTTCTAACCGATTGAATTCATTAGGATCAAAGATCAATCGGTAATTGCCTCTTATTTTTTTAACCAAATCAGCTCTCGTATCCGTATTGACTTAAAAACAATGACATTGCCATCTCTGCGATTATTTAAAATTAAAAAAATGGGTACAATTTTCACTAAAATAACTGGGAAATCAACTTCAAAACGACAACTAAGTACTGAACAAATCCACAGAAATTCGGCTAAAAAAAAAAAAACGTGTACAAAAGACAAATCCTTAGAAATTTGGCTTCAGATGATGCCAATTGCCAAGGTGGATGAGATTGACATTTCGAACATAAAAGACACGGTTTAAAGCCAAGAAAATCCTGCCTCTTTACCTTGCTTTATAGACACCACAAATATCTTCCATTCGAATACTCTTCGCTTCTAAATAAATGTCTAAATTTTATTATGAGAAACCTATTTACTTAAAGATTGAATTTCAGCATTTTAATAAAATAACTAAATAATTTTTTTTAATGATCTCACTAGATTGTATGGTGAATCTAAATACTCCCTCCATATTCCGATTCAAGATTGTTACGTTTCTTTTTAGTCTATATTAGTTTAAGATTTTTAGTTGTTTTATTATCTAAAATAGATAATGTGACCCACTTGTCATTCTCACAATAAAAACTTACTATCCACTTTCTCTCTCCTAGTTTATTTTTTATAATCACAATATTTATTTTTTATTAATCACCGTGTAAGTGAAACTAAAAATATTAAACCGGAATGGGTTTACGGAGGGAGTATGAATTAGAACATTTTGTCTGTTGTGGACAAATTTAATAACTTCCCAGACAGTTGAATATTTATTTTGATATGGAAAACGGGGAGTATGATTTTTTATTCTTTATTCTTGATCAGAAACTAGTTCTTCTAGGTAGTTGCTTTAATGATGAGGACTCCCCGTAGAAGCAACCAGGAAAAGGAACCAATAGTTTAAATCTATAGTATAAATCATACCGGCGGGTGAACAGTATAATACTATGAACAGTATCAAATGTCAAATTTTTCATTTTGTCCTCACTAAATTGTCCTTTTTCCATTTTGCAATTTAAAAAAAAAAATTAAATTAAAAAAAAAACTAAAAACACGTGTCCTAGAACACGAACTTTTACTATTTTACTACTAGTGAAATATTGGAGCATATTCTGACCTAAGTTTTTAGGCAGGCAGTGGGTATGTCATCACTTTAGAAGAAAAAATTATACTCCCTCCGTACCGCTATTAATCGCACTGTTACTGTTTGTGCGGGGATTAAGAAAAAAATAATGATATAAATGTTGTGAGTGTAAAAGTAAAACAGGAGAGAGAATGAGTGGTGGGAATAGTAAATTATAATGATGTTGTGAGTATTAAAATAATGTAGGAGAGAGAATGAGTGAAGGAAATAGTAAAGATTCTTTGCCATAAGGTTCCTCACCGTCTCCCCCTCGACCCTTTCATTTGTGAGTTCCTGGAGGTGTAACGATGTGTTGCCTTTTTCGCGGGAAAAATTCGATTTTTGCGCTTCTTTGAAAAACCAAATAAAACCGGAAAAAACGGAGTCGCCACGCCATTTTAATTTTGAAGGGCAAAACTTTGAAAAAAGCCCGAGATCAGAGATTTAGGTTCGGAGGTCATGTTACGCGTCGGGAAGGACGTTAGTGTGCACCCGACGCGCCTCGTAAAAACGAGTCTTCCAAGCTGAAAATCATTGGTGTGTGTGTGTGTGTGTGTGTTTTGGCCAAAATAAGTTGAAACTGGAAAAAGTAAAAATTGGGATGTCTTTTTAAGACTTTAAACTGATCCCATGATTTTTTGGAGAATTTTTGGTTTGAGATTTGGTACTCAAAAAACCTTTTGAAATTGAGAAGTCACTTCTGCCAGAAGAAAATGGCAGCAGACACCTGATTTGGAAATGGATTCAAGGGTCCTAAAACTTCATAATCTGGATGAACTCAGAGAATGAAAGTTTCTCTAGACTCCTTGAATAAACTTTGTGTGAAAGAAATTTCCATTTTGGAGAAGATTTGAGGGGTCAAAACCTTCTGGAAACCTCAGATATGAGATCTAGATTCCCAGAAGCTGATGAACTAGCCTCTGAAAGAAAAATTGAAAAGAGGAGTTTTACTCACCCAAAAAATAAGGTAAAAATATGTCTGGAAAGCTCTGGATGTTGGCTACAAAAAGTGTTTTGTAGTCAACACCAAATTCCAAGTTCATCTGTGTCCAAAAATTAAGACCATGGACTGAGGTCTGGGAAAATTGCTACTGGACAGCAACTTTCCAAGAAAGAAAACAAGATTTTAAGGGGGGTTTTGCATCCATGCTTGTCCCCATTTCCCTAGGTTTTGGTTAGTGATCACTAGACATTTTAGTGGTGAATCAACTATACCAAACCATCCTTGGGGTACATTAGGACTAAGCATTTCATTTGCTTGGGGAGGGGGATTTTACCCTTTGAAATCAAGATTTAGTGCTTGAAAATGGTTTTCTAGGGTTTTGAAAGTGCATTTTTGCAAGTAAACAAGAAAAGCTTTGAAAATAATGTTGATCTTTGTAGAAGATCATCCATGGAGATGGTCTTCCATGGTGATCTTCTTAGATCTAGAGAAAGAAGATGAAAGAACTACATTTTGTAGTTTGAAGATGCATGCATGGATGAGATTTAGGGTTAGGAAGAAGAGGGTTTACCAATCTTCCTTGTGTTCTTGAGTGTTTGGCTTGAGTGTATGAGTGTTTAGGGCTTTAATATGAGAGTGAGTGGATGAGTATGAGTTGGGAAAGATTGGAAAGAAAAAGGTGACAATTCTTGAGAATTCTCACTGTTTTCTCTCTATATTTCGCGAACTTCGTTGCTATTGTGTTCTTCCTCCTTATTTTTGTATTTGGAGGGCTCAATTTATAGCCCTCTGAAAATGCAAAGGTATCCGCGCGGACAAGGTCGATAGGCGTGCCTTTGTTCATTAATTACGGCTCCGGCCTTAGACGGGAAGAATAAAAATTCAAAAAAACCAAATTAACGGCCCGGTTTTGTGTTTCCGGCCTTTCTATTTATGGTTTTATTCTTTTGTTTTGCTTTTTAAGATGCTTTTCTTGGTTTAACTTCATTTGGCAATGCCCATTCTACCCTCCCTTTGTTAGAAATGTTAGGATAGTTAGGAATTGTTAGAAATGTTATAACTTTCGTTAATTTTATAACGAAAATTCTAACAAGCTCAAATTGGAGCACTTACAGTAGCCCCTCGGCGACGGCGCTTTCGAAGGAAGCGGGGTCGTCGATAAGAGTAAGGCTCCATATTTGGCGGGATGATCGAGTGATCGGGTGGGTGAACCTAGCGATAGGCTACCTACGTATCCCGAATGGGAATCGAAGCCGATCGTAGTTCGGGTCTTTGACCACGAGATGATGGCGTTTTAGGTGCCTCGAACACGATGAGCGAGTTCTACGATCGGTTCTTTGGAAAGAAACTTCTGCTTTGGGGATAAGAGATGACCATTTTGGTCGATGGCTATCCGCTCTGTGGGGATAGGAATGACCATTTTCGGTCGACGGGTATCCGCCTATTTGAGGATAGGAATGACCATTTTCGGTCTCTGTGGGGATGATTGCGATTTATCGCTTTCCTAGTGATAGCGTCTTAGGTGCCTCAAACCTTGATGATGGCGTTTTAGGTGCCTCGAACCTTGAAGATGGCGTTTTAGGTGCCTCGGACCTTGATGATGATGGCTTTTTAGGTGCCTCGGACCTTAATGATGATGGCTTTTTAGGCGCCTCGGACCTTAATTTGAAATGGCCTTTCGGTGGACTTTGTCTGCTGCCGAAGGATAGGGTGACCGTTTTGGTCGAGGGGCTGGACCTAATGATAGGCTACCTACGTATCCCTAGTGGGAATCAAGCCCTTTCGTAGTTCGAGCACTACTCGAGATTCCGCTGGCTTTTGGGATTAGTTAACTTTCTTTGGGGATTTCGTTAGCCTTTCTTTGAGGAAAATCGGACGTATTCGTGCAGGAAATCGGTCTTACGTTTGGCTAGTTGGATGATTTTGATGAAAGATACGGGATCCGTTATCTTTCTCGGGGCACTCGGTCTTACGTTTGGCTATAGGGGTGATTTTGATGAAAGATACGGGATCTCGTTATCTTTCTCGGGGCACTCGGTCTTACGTTTGACTGCTTAGGGGTAATTTTGATGAAAGATACGGGATCTCGTTATCTTTCTCGGGGCACTCGGTCTTACGTTTGTGCTAGGGGGTAATTTTGATGAAAGATACGGGATCTCGTTATCTTTCTCGGGGCACTCGGTCTTACGTTTGGCTTAGGGGTAATTTTGATGAAAGATACGGGATCTCGTTATCTTTCTCGGGGCACTCGGTCTTACGTTTGGCTAGGGGCAATTTTGATGAAAGATACGGGATCTCGTTATCTTTCTCGGGGCACTCGGTCTTACGTTTGGCTACTAGGGGTAATTTTGATGAAAGATACGGGATCTCGTTATCTTTCTCGGGTCACTCGGTCTTACGTTTCTTTGCTTAGGGAAGATTTTGATGAAAGATACGGGATCTCGTTATCTTTCTCGGGTCACTCGGTCTTACGTTTTGCTTAGGGGTAGATTTTGATGAAAGATACGGGATCTCGTTATCTTTCTCGGGGCACTCGGTCTTACGTTTCTTTGCTAGGGGATGATTTTGATGAAAGATACGGGATCTCGTTATCTTTCTCGGGGCACTCGGTCTTACGTTTGGCTTTGGGGGATGATTTTGATGAAAGATACGGGATCTCGTTATCTTTCTCGGGGCACTCGGTCTTACGTTTGGCTAGGGGGGTAATTTTGATGAAAGATACGGGATCTCGTTATCTTTCTCGGGGCACTCGGTCTTACGTTTGGCTAGGGGTAATTTTGATGAAAGATACGGGATCTCGTTATCTTTCTCGGGGCACTCGGTCTTACGTTTGGCTAGGGGTAATTTTGATGAAAGATACGGGATCTCGTTATCTTTCTCGGGTCGGTCTTACGCGGGATCTCGTTATCTTTGTAGAGGATGATTTTCTTGTGAGTGACTTTGGTTAACTTTGGTTAACTTTGTCAAGTTAGGGAGTTGCGAGTCTGAAATTTTAAGGGGCAAAAGGGTCATTTTGACCCTTGCAAACCTATCCGCGCGGATAGGGATGGAAAGTCGGGGTATTAATTGGGCCAACGCCCTTCTTCTTCCTCGGTCAATTTTTTGAGATTGTCGAGAGAGAGAGAAAGCGAGGAGAGCGGCCATTTTTGGCCCTAGAAGCTTCAAAATTCCTTCGATTTTCTTGATTTTGAGCAATGGAACACGGGAAGGCGCTTTTCAAGGCGGGACGTGGTCGGTAGCGGAGAAGCGGTGGAGCTCGTCAGGATGAGGAGGCATTACAATCTTTCGCAATCGGTTGCGGAGGAGCATTACCGATGCTTGGCAACATTGGGCTTCGGATCCGCATCTCGAGACGGTATACTTCGAATCCTCTTGATCCTCTTGTCGATTTCTTGCTTGAAATTTTTGGGTGATTTTTGAAAATTTTTTTTTTTTGAATATTGAATATTGATATTGATGATATGCAATGTTGCAATGAATTTGTGAGTGTCCCAAAAATGTGCATTTTGCTTGGGAAAAAGAATTGGCATTTTTGCCACATTTTTTTTTTTAGTTTGAAAATTTTATGTGAAAATTCGAAGAATTGTGATTTTTTTTTTTTGAAATTGAATATTGCATGTTCTTGATGATGATGATGATTTTTTTTTTTGAAATTGAATTTTGATATTGATGAATGATGATGCAATGCATGCATTTTGTTTGGAAAGAATGGGCATTTTGCCAATATGAGATGTATGTATGTTTAGGATTTTTTTTTTGAAAAGTGGGACGGATTTTTCCTCCCGTTGCATGTAAGATGGATGATATGCACGTATGCATTTTTTTTTGAAAATGGGACGGAGTTTTTACTCCCGTAGGAATGCATCTTTTTTTTTTTTGATGAATGCATTGGGACTTGCTGAAAACTGTTTTCTTTCATGCGAGAAAAATGGGGCTATGCTCATTGTATCTTTGTTATCTTTGTCGAATTTTTTTTTTTATGTAAATGCAAATGCAATCTTTTGACATTTTCTCTCTTTTTTTTTTTTTTTTTACGGGCGGAAACCGTTTTGTGACGGGCTTGGTGAACAAGATGAAGACTCGAGGATCGGTGGAGTACGTGATTGACTTGTGGGACCGGCTTCGGAATGCGGGCCGAGGAGCTTTGCGAGTCAGAGACGGATCGTTGTCGAGACGGGGCTGCGGGAGTTTGTCGAGTGCTTGAGGGGGTGGTCAAGTTCCTAAGTGCAAGAGCTTGATGTTCGCTCTAGCGCGGCATTGGTGGGATGCGACCCACACCTTCCACTTCTTACGGGCGAGGCGGCATTACGCCTTCGACTATCTTTGCGATCACGGGTACGTCCTTCGATGGACGCGGCATTGAGTGGAGAGATGGCTACGGCGCGGTCTGCGAGGCTCTTCTTGGATTTTCCCCTATTCCCAAAAGGGGATGGGGATGGAGTATGCCGTGGTCTTCGGCAAGATCGTGGAGACCATCGCGAGTTACGAGGTGGGGAGGATAGGTTTAGCGCCGAAGCGGTGCTAGGTCCTTCTGTGGTTTACCTTTCTCGAGCACGCTCTTTGGGCATCTTTGAGGGACGGCGGTCTTTGCCTTCTTGAGGTCCTTGGAGGACATGGAGACGGTTGGAGATATTTCTGGGGGAGGCCGAATTTGGGTGAGTGTACTTCGCTCTTGATAGATACGGGAGGAAGAGGCTGTGAGCTCCTATCTTGCTTCGAGTTTGCTGCTGGAGGTATAAGCTCTCTTTTTGCTTTCCCTCTTTCCTTTGAGCACGCACTTTTATTTGGCTTGGATTGATTGGATTTTTACCTTTCGCGGTATGGGCGTTGGAGTTTTTCCACGTCACGGTGTGGAAGCGGCTGAGGCGTACGTCGGGCGTATCCGGCCATGCGGTCTTGGTCCAAGCATGCCGGGAGAAGATAAGCTCCGGGGCGTACGACTCTCGGGTACGCGGATTGCCTTCCTTTGACGGAGGCCGAGACGGATGAGGGGATGATATTCTTCCCACAGGATCGCTTTGAGGTAAGCGCTTGGTGAAGGCGGCGAGATACGGGCGGTGCGGCGGAGGATTTTGAGGGCACGACTTGCGGCGTCTACTATGCGGGAGAGAGGGTGACGCGCCGGCATGGCGTGAACTCGCCTTTGAGGACACCGGTGGAGCCTCCCGCCGATATGATGCACCCGAGCGATCGGTCCGTGACTGGGATGATTAGAAGCGAGCCGGCACTTCTCGGACTTCGTGGCGATCGAGCCGTATGCGACGTTCGTCTTGAGGAGGCGAGGATGCCTCGGGTTTTGGAGAGGGAGGGGCTTGGGATCCGCGGTACCCTCGGACGGATTTTCCTACATCCGGGATGGGGTCAGATTGAGGGTGCGAGATCCCTCGGCCGAGCGGCTTCCACGAGCTTTCCGGCCTCGTCAGGGTATGAAGGTATGGCTTCACCTTTTCCCCTTCTTTTCTTTCTTTTGTGTCATCATCTTTAGCATCACTTCTTTCTTTTTTTTTGACGCTTTTGCTTTTGTGCAGTTTTCGGAGGTGGTCGTCGCGACACTGACGAAGCAAGTGATCGGAGCCAAGAGGTTCATACGGAGGATGGTTGCTTGCGGGGCACCTCGAGGCTAGGGCGAGAGACCACGGCCGGCACTGTCAGACGGGAGGCTTCTCCTATTCCCTCGGAGACTTCTTAGAGACCCCTCTTTCTCCTCTCATTGATCACCGCGCGGCCTTTGCCTTCGGATCACGTCATTCTTGGGGATCCGCACGGGCGGGGACACGTGCAGCGGCATGGTGGGTCGTCTCCGTATGTTCGGGAGTCGGACGCCTTCACCTTCGGGTACGATTTCTTCGGGGATGCGGGTTTACCCTATCGAGTGTGCCGGTTGGTCCGACGAGCCTCTTTACGGAGATGAGGACGATTACGAGCAGAGACTTTCGGGGCTCTGACGAGGCGGGCCCGAGTCGCAAGAGGGCCGGGGGAGACATCGGGTCGTGGAGACTCCGATTGATTTTTTTATTATTTTTTTTTTTTGAGATTTAGATTTGTACAGCTTATGCACATTTTTTTTTTGGATGTAATAATTTAGGATTTTATTTATGTTTGTTTGTTGTTTTTTTTTATGCACACTCTCTTTTTTTTTTGGAATGTAATAATTTAGGATTTTATGCAATGCAATATGAATGCCGTGTTGCATGAGCCTTGGTTTTTTTTTTTTGCAAGGGTGTTTGGTATATGGGTGGTTTGGGGAGGTTTTGCACAAGTTTCGAGCAGCGGGACGGAATATTCCTCTTTTGGTGTAGCGGCTTGGTACATTGCAAAATTTTTTGGGAAGCAATCCCATCCGCGCGGATGGGGGCGGCATCGACGGTGTCCTTTAATTTTGGTCAGACCTGGTCTTGCTTTATTTCAAATTCAAATATCCTCTTCAACCTCCGAGTCAAACGGCCATTTTCGGGGAGGAAGAGAGAAAAAACCATGGAAAGCCTTAGAAAAGCTCCCTCAAAATTGTCCCAAGAGTCCCAAATGTCATTTTCAACAAGTTCAAGGATTGGTCTAGGAAATTATGCATGAGAGAAGGTCTTTCTTTGAAGAACGGTACAAGGTACGATGCTTGTGGTCTCTCGAAGAATTGGTTCCGGATTATGACCTCTTAAGGGCTTCTTCTTCGTTTTGGGATACTAGAAGGCATGTCTTTTGCCTTTCCTTCAACGAGATTGTTCCGTGTGGAAGAATTTCGGGCCTTGCTTGGAGGTCGGAGGTGGAGGAGATAGCAATTCCTTTGTCGGAGGAGCTTCTTTTGTTGACAAGTTGTGCAACCTTCTTCATCTTTCCGGAGGAAGCACGAGGCATGATCCGCGGTCCGACCATTTCGATATTTCCGGTCTTCCCAGACAGATTTAGGGGCTTAGGCTTGGTGGATGACGCCTATTGGGATGCCTTTGCACTTTGCATGTTCGGCACTTTGTTCATGGTCTATTCCTTTGGGATTTGCCATCGATCTCTGTTTGGATGTTGTTGTTCATTGCCGCTCGGGCGAGATGTCATTCCTTTGATCTTGGGGAGACCTTCCATGCTCTCGGCAGTTAGCTACGGGAGACGGTATATGCGTAGGGGGCAGCCCGTTTCTCTTGACCACGTGGGCGATGGAGCGTTTGGGGGTTCTTCGGGAAACCTACGATATGATCGAGGCCTTGGACTTTTGCCGGGAGAGGTGTTGATGTAGATTTTGATGATCGGGGCTCGTGGGAGCGTTGGATGGCGGGTCGCCGGGCTGAAGATATCGAGATGGTCGGTGCCTCGTTGGCGGGTGGAGACTCGTAGAGTGCTTCGGGACGGGTCCCATGTGGTTATGCTTAGGGGCTTTCTCGGTCCGGTTTCTACATTCCGGCTCTGGTCTGAGGCAGTTTGGCTTGGAGCGAGGTTCCTTTGGAGGGTTTTGATGATATAGCTACCGGGGTGGTGGCTCTTGTTTCCATGGATGATCCTCGGTGTTTCCATTTCTTTCCAGTATGGAGGTACGATGCCTTTCCTCCTCGGGTCATTCTCGAGCGTCAGAGACCGGTGTTCACGACCACTTGGTACTGGATTGGTACGAGGGCATGCAGGAGAGACTCGGGTGGCTATTTTGAGACGGCGTGAGGCCATTGTAGGTGCGGAGGACCGGGCTGTTTACGAGAGGAGGAGGGCCGAGGCGAGGCCAATCCTCATGACGGGAGCGGAGACGGCGCGGCCGATTATGAGGCTTACGTCGAGACGGGAGAGGAGGGCTCCTATGCTACCGGCTAGGCTACGGGAGATGAGGGATGACGCTAGGGCTACTAAGGCCACTGACGAGAGGCAGTTTGATAGACCTGTCCCTATACGAGCTTGGTAGGAGGAATACCGACATTTTCCGGTTCGAAGAGAAAGACTCGGAGGGGAAGAAGAAGGGAGAGACCGATGCAGTGGCTTGGAGTGACTACGAGGTTTCCAAGTATCCCTTTCTTGCCATGACCAGACACATTAGTTTGATTATGTATCTTAGTTTTCTTTTAGCGAGGTTGCCGGTTGTAGGAATGAATCGGGCTTAGACTCATCAAAGAGCTTTTAACTTGTAATGAATATTTGAATTGCTTTAGAGTTTTCGAGACGCTTTCATGGTCGATCAATTGTATTGATGCCAAAGTATGGCTTTTATTTGTGCTTTAGACCGAACCGTTTCCATTTGCCTACGTTCCCCTCATTTTGAGGAGCTCGGGTCTTCGTAGTTCAAGCTGGTGAACTCTTTTTTGTTTTTTTTTTTGTTTTTTTTTTTTTGGTGCAACCTGTTTTTACCTAGGCCGCCCTTTTCGGGTTTCTAACCTAGTTGGGTATTACTCTTTTAGCACTCTTTTTTTTGTTTTTTTTTTTTGTTTTTTTTTTTTTGTTTTTTTTTTGTTTTTTTTTTTTTTTTTTTTTTTTACGCGTAGTATCTGCGCGGCTTGTCACCATTCATTTGGGTGTACAAAGGGATTCCCGTCGAGGTCCGCAAGTTGCATGGCGCCTCAGGAGAAGATCTTACGGACGACATATGGCCCGACCCATACGAGGCTCCCATTTGCGAGAGGGTTGATACGGGCCAGGGGCTTTTCTTTTAGAACGAGATCACCTTCTCGGATCTCCCGATGCTTTACTTTCTTGTCGAAGGCTCTAGGCCATTCTTCCTTGGTAGGCCGGATGTGTTCCATGGCCTTCGATCGGCGTTCGTCTAGTAGGGCCAATTCGTCATGGCGACTCTGGAGCCATTCGACCTCGTTGATTTGGCTTTCGGCGGTATACGGAGCGAGGGTATTTCCGGCTCGATTGGGAGTACGGCTTCCATTCCGTATGTGAGGGCAAACGGTGTTTCCCCGGTTGCCGTTCGGCGATGTTACGCCCCCGAGTGCAGTGTAACTTCTCGGGCCAATCTCTACCTTGGACGGCCATTTTCCGGATGATATTTTCGAGTCTTGTTTCTTTGCCTCGACGGCTCCGTTGGTTTGGGGCTGTAGGGTGATGACTTGTGACGGGTTATTCGGAATTACGCCGGCAACTTGTCACATTCCCCTTGAAGTGGGATCCATTATACGAAATGATTTCGGCTGACCCGTATCGGCACATGATGTTTTCTTTGATGAAGAGGGCAACTTTCTTTGAATTGAGGATTTTGTAGGACTTGGCTTCAACCCACTTGGTGAAATAATCCACGGCTACCGGGACGAACTTCGTGGCCGTTCTTGCTGATGGTGTGATTTTGCCTATGACATCAATTCCCCCAAGTGACGAAAGGCGAGGGTTGTCATGCGGTATAACTCGTGAGGAGGCAAGTGATTAAGATTTGAGTATCGGCCCGACATTTGTCGCGGCTTTTGACAAAGCTGGATGCGATCGGCTTCCATGGTGATCCAAAAATACCCCATTCTCGGTATGATTTGCATCGAGCTCGAGCATTCATGTGAGGGCCGCAGTACCACCATGTATTTCTTTCATGAGTTCGGTAGCCTCTTGTTTGCGATACATCGCGGGAGGGGGCCTTGATAACGTTTTTGTATAACATGTTTCCCAAAGGACATAATGGGAGGCGAGCCGCTTCGGGTGAGAGACTTTTTGCTTTGATTCCTTCTTTATATTCCCGTCTTCGTTTTTGAAAGAGGCCTCGCCATCCTTGAGTGCTTGGTAAATACGAGTGTACCGGGGATCATTGATCGGTTCGGCTTCCGCTTCAATTTCGAAGCAATAGGCGGGGTTTTCTCTTCTCCCGACTACGAATGGTTTAACGAGACTTTCCTTCGGGTATTTCGACAAGAGAGGCTAGTGTAGCGAGCATCTGCGAACTGTTTCGGTCTCTTGGCGAGGTAATGAAAGGCGATTTCTTTGAGCTGAGTTATTAACTCTTCCATGTAAGCATGATACTTACGCAAACCGGATCCACGGTCTTCCATTTGTTAGAGACACGATTGATGATGAGGGCGAGTCACCGTACACCTCCAATTCCTTGATATTTCTTTCAAGGGCGGCTTCCAACCCGGCTATGCAAGCTTCATATTCGGCGGCGTTGTTGGTGACTTGAAGTTCGGCCTTGCTTGCTATGGGGGTGTGTTCGTCGGTAGGATCGACCGAAGCATTCCTATCCCGTTCCCCCTTTTGTTTGACGCCCCGTCGAAGAAGAGTTGCCGGCGATTTTCTCCTTCTAGAGCGAAGATTCCATCATCGGGAAATTGAGGTTCGAGTCCTCGGGACTCATCACTTGGGAAATCGGCCGAGATGTTACGCCATTATGCGTCCTTTTATGGATTTCCTTGAAACATAAGCGATGTCATATTCGGCCAAAAAGAACGACCATTTTGCCAATCTCATGGAGATGGAAGGCTTGTCGAACGAGATATTTGATGGGGTCTATCCTTGAAACAAGATGTATCGGGTGAGGCTGCATGTAGTGTTTCAATTTTCCCACTACCCGAGACCAAACTGCGCAAGTCTTCTCGCAAGCGAGTAATTGAGTTCGCTTCCTTGGAGCTTTACGCTACGAAATAGATGGCGTTTTCGACTTTGGAATCTTTTTCTCTTGAGCTAGCATAGCCCCAATTCTTTGTATCGGTGACAGTTAGATATAGCAAGAGTGGCTTTGCCGATGTGGTGGGCGAGAGAATCGGGGATTCACAAGGTATGCCTTAATTTGTTGAAAGGCAAGTTGACATTACAGGGTCCATTACGTGTAGGCATTCTTTTTCATCAACTTGAAGATTGGCTCGCGAGATCGAGGTCGGTGATTTACAAAGCGGCTTATGTATTGCGATCTTCCCATGAAGGATTTTACTTACGTCGGTGTCCGTGGTGGCTTCATTTCAACTATCGCCTTGATTTTACGGGGATCTACTTCGATTCCCCGTTACGTCACCATATATCCTAGTACCTTGCCTCGTCTTACAGAAGGTGCACTTAGGCTGGATTCGGTCTCATGCTTTGTGGTCTCGGAGGCGGCCGAAGAATTTTCTCAAATCAACAAAGTCTTTGGCCATCGATCCTCTCGGAATGTATTATCATGTCGTCCACATAGACCTCAATTTCTTTGTGGATCATGTCATGGAGCAGTGTAGGCGCCCTGCAGTACGTAGCCCCGGCATTCTTTAGTCCGAATGGCATGGCCGTGTAGCGATATGTGCCCCCGAGGGGTTGTGAAGGCTGTTTTGGCTTGATCTTCTTACGCCATTTTGATTTGGTTGTGGCCGGCAAAACCATCGACGAAAGATTTGACTTCGTGGTTGGCCGTGGAATCTACCAAAATGTCGATGTTTGGCGGGGAAATCGTCTTTTGGGTGGCTTTGTTCAAGTCTCTGAAGTCTACGCGACATCGGATCTTTCCGTTGGCCTTGGTCACCGTCGCTATGTTGGACGGACCATGTTGGGTATTCAATGACCACGATGAACCACATACTGAGCATCTTTTCTATTTCCTCTTTCACTTGTAAGGACCATTCGGGCTTAATTCTTCTTAGCCACGCTTTGCGGCTTGACTTAAGGGTCGAGCGGTATTCGGTGCTCAACTATGGAAGGATCGAGGCTGGCATATCTTTATAGGACCATGCGAACACATCCACGAATTCTTTTAGCGGCTCGATTAGGGCAACCCTTTCGGTCCCTTCGAAGAAACTACCAATCTGCGTCTCTTTAGGCTCTTCCGTAGTTCCCAAATTCACACTTGTCAAAATCTCTTCGGCGGCTTGGGCTCGATTTTCCTCTTTCCGGACAACTTTGCTTAAAGATTTCTTTGATATATTGTTCATTTAATGTGTACGCCTCTTCATCTAGTGAATCGTTATTAAGCTTGTTTTTAGATTATTAGTTAATTCATCATTAGTTAAAGTGGCAATTAAGGGATACTCGAAAGGTTCATCATTTCATTGAAGACGAAGGGGAATACAACGTTGGCTACGGACTCGTAGTCTTCGGGCGTGAGGCGTCGGACGACTCGAGAGACTCGAACTTCAGCAATGAGAGACTCGGAGGACTTTCTGAGTTGACACGAAAGGACGGGGGACCAATCCAAGCTTGGTGATCATTTCCTCCTTGGTCGCGGACGGGCACGAGAGAGTTTCCCAATTCTTTAGCGGCATCATTGTTGGTGGCTTCACAACTCGGGAAAGGCATGGCCTCTGTGCTCCCTCTTGATCGTTACTATCATCTCTTTGTACGAACCGAGAATCAAGCTGTGTTTGGCATCGAAAGCGAGCATGTGGATGTAGGGATCTTCCTCAGTGCAGGGACTTCCGTTTCGTCACAATCGATCGCTCAATCCGGATGTAAGGACGCATTGCGTCTCGGTGAGCGGCTAGAAAAATCTCATGTCCCATACTCGAGCGGAAAGGCTTGGCGGGTAGTTCGGCAAGGAGGACGTCCCAGCACGACGTTCATAGATTCGAGCCGAGTACGTCGGTGTTTGCGACTTTTATCATGAAAACCTCCTCGCCGCGAGGCGAGGAATGGGTTTGCGGAATGCGACAAATACGTGATTGAGGGCCAGGGGACTTGTGTGCACTGTATCACGGCGGTGTTCGGCATTTCCTTCCGGTGCGCCTCGAAGTGTTGGAAATAGCAATTGAATTTGATGAATCGAACTTCTTCGGAGTCCGCTCGCTTGAGTGTGTCGACATAGTTGGCATTCTTTGGATTCAAGGATCTTTGGCGAGACTTGCCTCTTGAAGGATGTAGCCGGTGTTTGGCTTGTGGGCGTTCTTGGCTATTGTTTCGGCTTCGTTCCCTATGAGGAAGCTGTCACCCCTTATGACTTCGAGGTCTCCTGTAGGTTGATGAATTTGACGCATTGGTGGAGAGTGGAGGCTATGGCTTTCATGTGATGCAACCAAGGGCGCCACTAGTAGAGTTTGTGAACTCGGAGGGATATCCATTACATGGAACTTTGCGGGCACCATTTGGGTTTCGTACCCGAGTTCGAGTCACTGTCCCCGAGAATGGGACGAGACGAACCGTCGTAGGCTTTGACCGGTCGGGTAGATGGGATCACGCGCCTTTCATTTATGCGGAGGGCCCTCGTCATCTTTGAGGAAGGACATTTACCGATGATCCATTGTCCACTAATACCCCGGGGAGTGACATGGTGTTGAGCCGAATAGTGATGTCAAAGCTTCATTGTGTTGGGAGACATCTCTTGGCAAATCTTCATCGCGAAGGTGATCATACTCCCATATAGGTGAGGATCATAGATTTGGTCCTTGTCTCGGGATGGAGAGTCATCAAGTCGGTCACTTCGTGCCTTTTTCTTGCGAGGCGAGTCTTTGCCGAAGCCCACAGGTTATACGATGCCTTTTGTGGCGGTTGCCATCTCCGATCAACATGTTGATTGAGTGGGAGCGCCCAGGCTGGCGTCGGTTTTCTTCATCGGTGGATACTCGGGAGGCTGGACAAAGCGAACCTTGGGCGACCCCGAGGGGTTGGACTTACGTTACTGCGGTACTGCTACGGTATCCGAAGGTCTCAATTCCGTCGTTGGCAAGGCTTTTACGCTCTTTTACCCCTTTTTGCTTTGGGGAAGGCGGGCGGAGTAGAGTACATAATAATCAAATCCCCGAGATGGCTCCCAGGCGTTCCCAGTTTGTTATCACCGGCCTCGAATCTCTCCTTCAATTTTCTTTGGGAGGAAATTTTCTTTTTCTTAGGAGGACGGTCCTCGTGTATCCGATCTGATAGTCCCTTTCAAGGCAATCGGGACGATCACAAATATCCCACCAAATGTGTTCTACGGGTGGTGGCGGATTTGGGACCTCGGGTTGGCGGTCTTTGGAATGACTTTGAGTGGGCGGTCAGGGGATCTGCTGCTTGGGCTCGTGCGGTAGCGAGTGATTGGACTCCGCCGGATAATGAGAGATATTGAGGTCAGGGAACGGGCATATGTTTGTCCTTCAAGGTAGCCGATCGGTTGGGATATTGTTAAGGTCCCAAAGTGGCGTGTGGCCTCTTGATCCGGGCACTGCTTTATGCGATTGCAGGCGTTCTTCCGGGGGCTTTGATGGTGACCATATTTCTTCGGCTTGTTCCACGATTTTCATCACTCGGGTGATATTTGTGGGATCATCACCTTGAGAGGGGACAAGCGACGGTATACCGAACTCTTTCGTCCACGGCTAGCTGTTTGGGGGCCGGTTGCCTGTAAGTCGGCGGGCGGGAGTCCGGCGGTGGAAACATAGGAATCTTGGGGTAGCATCTTGGTGTATCAGGAATTTGTTAAGAAGAGGAGGAGAACCCTTTTACTGTCTTTGCGGTAAAAGTGCCATCGGAATTGGGGCGATAGTCAAACCATGACTTGCGACTACCCCGGTAGGTCATCAATTTGAGCCTCATGCCGAAGTCTCATTTGCTCTACCAAGCTGGATCCAATCTTGAGTGCATGCGAGGGATTACGGAGGACGGAGCAACGTTATCCCCATCATTACCGGGCGATGCGAGACATTACGAAACCGGAGTCGGAACAAATGGCGAAGGCGACGATGCGCTTGACTCTTCCCAGCGATCAAACGGTGACCGGTGCAGAAACCAAGCTTTGTGCGGAGGCTGCGGGGGAAAGGACACGAAGGTTCGAGATGTGCAGGAATGGAAGGAGGGTAGGTGTTTGGGCTTTTGGCTCATGCGACATGCGATTATTTGTTCACGTTTACTTAAAACATGTTTTATTAACCTAATCGGTTGGAAAAGATTGCTCTTCTTTTCGCAAACTACTACGATTCTGGATCGGTGGGCCCGTCACTACGTCTATAAGCCCCTCGTATTCCACACGTATTTCGACCTCCCGGGGTGGACGGCCCGGGCGAGGGTCACATAGGGCAAGCGGGTCCCAGGCCAGAAAGAAAACGATCCTAGAAGTCGGCGGGTAATCGAGTCTTAACGAGCATTCGATGTAAATTACGGACAAGGCGCGTCGGAGTCAAGATCGTGTCCAGAGCTCGACGAAAAGTCGGCATGATTTGGAGCGATAAATGTCCGCAATTGATCTTGACTTGTCGTCGGTTAAGCCGTAATTAGGCATGGAATAACCGTTAATCCTTGATGACTCGGTGTCAATCTTTGGGAGTCGGTGTATAATTTGTGCCCGATCAGGCCGAAGTCAGGCGCCGGTCAATATCTTGGTCAAAGTCTGCGGCGGAAAACCGGCGAGAACTTCGGCGATTAGCGGCGATTAGGGACGAGAGATATTGAGTCGGTATGCCGACAAAGGCTTGAAAGGAAAGGTCTATACACGGACGGGGCATGACACGAGACCGGACTAAAAACCAAGCCGGGTCTCGGACAAAGTGTGTCACGGACAAGTGCATAGTCGACACGAGGCTCCATGGGATGTTTGGGTAGTCTGTGCTCATCCGAGAGGCGTAATAAGACCAAACGGACCGCGACAAGGATTTCCCGGGTTAAGGGCGTAGTGTGCGGTGTACGGTCACGTGCGCGTAGTGTCTGGCGAGTCTATATTCTTTTACGAGTAAAATAGAGATTTTTATGTGTCTTAAAAATATGATGCATGATTTTTTGGAAATTTTCTTTTTTTTTGAAAATCTTTTTTTTTGAATTTTTTTATGAGCACATAAGCACGTAAGCATGAAAATTCCGACAGGTTAGGGACATTATTCCGACGAGTCAACATTTTGACTTTCTCCGAGGCGGCCAAAACAACATGAAAGCGTGCAAAAATCAACACACACACAAAAATGATTTTCAAAGCCGGGACGGAAGCTTGACCCTCAAAAGCTTTTTTGAAAACGGTGATACCGGTACGTGGGATTGTTAGACCACAATTTATCCCCGACTCGTGTTAGGAGGCGATAACGGGAAATTTAGTGGTTTCCACCAATATACCGAATACCATTTTTTTATTAAAAAGCTTAGTCCCCAGCGGAGTCGCCACTGTAACGATGGTGTTGCCTTTTTCGCGGGAAAAATTCGATTTTTGCGTTTCTTTGAAAAACCAAATAAAACCGGAAAAAACGGAGTCGCCACGCCATTTTAATTTTGAAGGGCAAAACTTTGAAAAAAGCCCGAGATCAGAGATTTAGGTTCGGAGGTCATGTTACGCGTCGGGAAGGACGTTAGTGTGCACCCGACGCGCCTCGTAAAAACGAGTCTTCCAAGCTGAAAATCATTTGTGTGTGTGTGTGTGTGTGTGTTTTGGCCAAAATAAGTTGAAACTGGAAAAAGTAAAAATTGGGATGTCTTTTTAAGACTTTAAACTGATCCCATGATTTTTTGGAGAATTTTTGGTTTGAGATTTGGTACTCAAAAAACCTTTTGAAGTTGAGAAGTCACTTCTGCCAGAAGAAAATGGCAGCAGACACCTGATTTTGAAATGGATTCAAGGGTCCTAAAACTTCATAATCTGGATGAACTCAGAGAATGAAAGTTTCTCTAGACTCCTTGAATAAACTTTGTGTGAAAGAAATTTCCATTTTGGAGAAGATTTGAGGGTCAAAACCTTCTGGAAACCTCAGATATGAGATCTGGATTCCCAGAAGCTGATGAACTAGCCTCTGAAAGAAAAATTGAAAAGAGGAGTTTTACTCACCCAAAAAATAAGGTAAAAATATGTCTGGAAAGCTCTGGATGTTGGCTACAAAAAGTGTTTTGTAGTCAACACCAAATTCCAAGTTCATCTGTGTCCAAAAATTAAGACCATGGACTGAGGTCTGGGAAAATTGCTACTGGACAGCAACTTCTCAAGAAAGAAAATATGATTTTAAGGGGGGTTTTGCATCCATGCTTGTCCCCATTTCCCTAGGTTTTGGTTAGTGATCACTAGACATTTTAGTGGTGAATCAACTATACCAAACCATCCTTGGGAGTACATTAGGACTAAGCATTTCATTTGCTTGGGGAGGATTTTACCCTTTGAAATCAAGATTTAGTGCTTGAAAATGGTTTTCTAGGGTTTTGAAAGTGCATTTTTGCAAGTAAACAAGAAAAGCTTTGAAAATAATGTTGATCTTTGTAGAAGATCATCCATGGAGATGGTCTTCCATGGTGATCTTCTTAGATCTAGAGAAAGAAGATGAAAGAACTACATTTTGTAGTTTGAAGATGCATGCATGGATGAGATTTAGGGTTAGGAAGAGGAGGGTTTACCAATCTTCCTTGTGTTCTTGAGTGTTTGGCTTGAGTGTATGAGTGTTTAGGGCTTTAATATGAGAGTGAGTGGATGAGTATGAGTTGGGAAAGATTGGAAAGAAAAAGGTGACAATTCTTGAGAATTCTCCTTGTTTTCTCTCTATATTTCGCGAGAACTTCGTTGCTATTGTGTTCTTCCTCCTTATTTTTGTATTTGGAGGGCTCAATTTATAGCCCTCCTGAAAATGCAAAGGTATCCGCGCGGACAAGGTCGGTAGGCGTGCCTTGTTCATTAATTACGGCTCCGGCCTTAGACGGGAAGAATAAAAATTCAAAAAAACCAAATTAACGGCCCGGTTTTGTGTTTCCGGCCTTTCTATTTATGGTTTTATTCTTTTGTTTTGCTTTTTAAGATGCTTTTCTTGGTTTAACTTCATTTGGCAATGCCCATTCTACCCTCCCTTTGTTAGAAATGTTAGGATAGTTAGGAATTGTTAGAAATGTTATAACTTTCGTTAATTTTATAACGAAAATTCTAACAAGCTCAAATTGGAGCACTTACAGGAGGACATGCAGGCGGTCCCTGCAATAATAGATTCTAATGTCATAAGGTTCCTCACCGGCTTTATCGTCTTGTGCCGTATTCTAGGCTTTGAACCCTGCCAGTCGGCGTTCCACCACTTCTTCACTGTCAGCTACAAGGAGGACACTAGGATCTTAGTGGTGAGGAGTGACCCTAATATTCCCAAGTTGATCTACCCCATGTCTAGCAAGGTGTCAGGGTGGAACAACCACGCCATAAGGGTGGGGAGCTGACAAGGCTAAGAGTTTGCTGCTCCCTCAAAGTTCCCAGGTGTGCCTGAACAAGTATGGAGGCCGGAGTGGAGAAATCGTTTGATTGAAAGGTTGAGGCAGTTTGCCGAGGTGGGCACTCTGTGTTGGTCAACTCTGGAGACTGATCATAGGTATTACGTGCAAGCTGTGATCATGCCTGGGCCCTTGGACGGTTTGGTGCCCCTCGTCCCCTCGTGAGAGGAAATAGGTTTCCTGACTGGAGGGTGCACCCCGGCTATGTCTTCCACGACGAGTGTGACATATGCAAACTTTATGACGATAGGTGTCTTGCCGAGGATGGTGTAGTCGGCTGTAATACTTTTGCAATTTTGCTTGTTATTTTACTCTTGTCGTCATCTAGCTGACTTGTCTTCCTTGTCTTTTTCACATTTGACCGAGGAGCATATTAAGAAGATGGAGGAGGAAATTCTTGACCCTCAATCTCTTATGAAATTGAAGAGGAGGACCTCCAGGTCATCAGCCCGAAATAAGAGACGGGATGACGTCGTCGCTCGTCAGACGGTGTTGTCAACCAAGGAGGCTAGTGCTTTGCCTCTGAAGCCGGTGGGCGGTGCTGGTGCCTCCACCGAGGAAGGGATTGAAGGGCAGGAGGCCCGTGCTGAGGAGTGACAAAGTTCCCAAATTCTATCTCCTAAAACCGTGGAGGCCTTGAGGCATGCCGATCTAACTAAGCCCGAGGAGGTGGATGCTGAGGAGAGAACCCCTGCCCAGAAATGACAAAGGGTTAAAACCGTGTTGGAGGAGCCTCCCTCCAAGAGGACAGTTGTTGAATCTTCCTGCGAGGAAGTGACTGCTCAGCACGTGAAAACGTATGCCGAAGCTGAGCAGGCTGCTAAGGAGTTGACGGTTTACCCCACCATCAAAGGGCTTGATGTGTTAGCCAGGAAGGGCCCAAATCTCAGGCTAGGTCGGCATGTGGTCCACCATGCTATGGACGAGGACCTGCTCAACTATTTCATTTACACAAAACCGAGCAGGGAGCATCTAGCCAATAGGAAAGGCCTCCTTTTAAGCGAGGTAGCCTTCTCGTCAATTTATTTTCCCTTTCTCGGTTTTACTATACTTGTAATTTTTTTCTTGACAAATTTTGTTCCATTATTGTAGCTTGCCAAGGTGACGGCTTATGAAGCCATAAGGAGCAAGGCCACTGACGAGCTTGAGCAGATGCTTGATAGTAAAATTGAGAAGAATAAGGCCGACTTGGCCAAGGCAGTAGAGCTCATCAAGTCATTGAGGGCAAAGGACGATGAGCAAAAGACAGCCAGGGCAGAGGCGGAGAAGGCAGAGAAAGCGGCCAAGGAGGCTCAAACTAAGGCCGAGGAGGCCCATAAGGCCGGGAAGGTGGAGATCGAGAGGCTCCAAGCCGAGCTGGGGAAGAAGGCCGAGAAAGATGATACCCGGTATCAACTCTTGGAGGCCAGCTTGCCTTCAAAGATTACTGATGCCATTTCCCAGTTCAAGGCTAGCCCGGTTTTAAAGCAGGCCTTGGCTGATAAGACGGTCACTATGTATTCTGATGGCTATCTCCATCTAGCCAGAAGAGCCCTAGTAGACCCAACGCTGAATGCCGATGTAGGCTTACTTGCATGTCTTATCATCCAGGATGCCTATGACGACCTTGCTTGGTCTGGCCATGCCTTAGTGCCATATTCGGAGAATGCCCTGAAGGTCATAGCTGCTCAGGATTCTAGAGAAGGCCGCCCAGCTTGGGTTCCTCCTCTCGTCGACTCTCAAAACATCAATGCTCTAATCGAGAAGATCCAATACGATGAGGCTTCAGATGGAAAGGAGGAGGCCGGGGAGGATCAAACCTGGCAAGTCACATTCCCTGAAGCCGAGATCGACCAAGATGACCTCTTCACCAATGATGATCAGGCTTAGGGTCTTTTTTTATTTTTTGCTTTTTTTTGTTGATGTAGTTTTTGAACAATTCCTCCATGTACTTTAAATTCTGATCAATATAATTTCTTTCTTCAATTCCTTGTTGTCTTTACTTATTGCACCTTTGAACTGCTTTTGTCTTTAATGCTTATATGTTGAATGTTTGTCTAAGTATCCAACTTTCTTTAGAAGTCGAGGAAGATCACCTCGTCATTTGAAATTGATTTCTTTTAAACCTAGGAAGCTCATTCGCTCCAATCACTTAGATAAGTTGTATATTTGAACATTAAGCCGAGGAAGTCTTTCGGCATTTATTTTTTAGCGTTTTATCTCTTTATGTCGAGGAGGGTCGTTCCACATTAGTCCTAGATAAGTTACTGATGTTTTATTTCTCTATACCGAGGAAGGTCATTCGACATAGGTAATAGATAAATTTTTGAATTTTTATCTCTCTATTCCGGGGAAGGGCATTCGACATAGGTCTTAGATAAAGTGTTTGAGTACTTGTCTCTTTATGCCGAGAAGAATCGTTCGGTCATAAGTATTAGATAATTTTTTGATGTTTTATCTCTCTATGCCGAGTAGGGTCATTCGACGTTAGGGATGTCCAAATCGGAACCGGAACCGGAACCGTAGAACCGTCCCGAACCGTCCCGAACCGAAACCGCCTCGAACCGGAACCGGCCGGAACCGTAACCGGCGATTTGGCGGTCCGGTTCCGGTTTTCTACTTTTCAAAGTGAACCGGCGGTTTCGAACCGTCGGAATCGGACCGTCAGTTCGAACCGCCGAACCGGAACCGTCAGAAACCATTAACAGAAACCGTCAGAAAATGTCAGATCCGTCAGAAACTAGCAGTTATGCCCGTTAGCTAACGGCTAGTTCACCAAAAATAGTCGTTTTTGACCATTTTTTGGCCAGATTTTCAATCCTAAAAAAATGTAATCTTAACAAATTTCCTCAACTATAAATACCATCCTCCTCCCCTCACATTTTTTCCACACAAACTCCATTAACTCTCTCTTAACTTTCTCTAACGAATTTTGTTAATTTCTTTGATTCTCAAGCTCAAATCATAATCCAACTTTCTTATTTTCATCCAACATCTTTATTTCATCTTCATTTCATATACTTTCATATTTTATAATTTTACATTATGAATATTCTTAAGAACCTCACAAGCAAGAAGGGTAGCAAGGGTAGAGGGCAAGGGGAATCTTCTTCTCAAGCACCACCACAACTACCACCACGATTTGTTGAAAATGAAGGTGGTCAATTTTATGATATGGGGCTTTCGGGGCAAAATGAAAATGAGGTGAAAGATTGGGAAGATGATGACGAAGTGGAAGAGATTCCAAATTTTGTTCCACCACAAAATGTTGATAATCTAACTCCAACTACTCAAGAAAGTGATGGCAAAACTATGGAAGCCATAATGGGAGGGCGGCGGCGTAAAGCAAAAAACAATTCCCCTTCCGTTCCAAGAACCAAAAAAAGTGAATCTGAAGTATTCACGAAATTCTACAAAAAAAGTTCCCGTTGACGCGACGGGAAAGAATTTCAAAGCAATATGCAATTTTTGTCCAACAAATAACAAATAACATATGATTACTCTACTGGTGGTGGATATGGTACTTTGAGAAGGTATAAAAGAGAAAAACACCCCCGGAAAATATGGCATAGATACCACTCAAGCACAATTGCAAGGATTCGCTTTTTCGAAAAATATTGGTACGTCTTCTCAAACTTCTTCTTATTTATTTAGTTATAATTATCTAAATCATAGAAGAGAAATGGATAAATTTGTTTGTAAGAAGTTTCTTCCCTTTAATTTTTCCGATAACGAAGACTATGAACATTTAATTAGATGTTGTTTTAATCCCGCCGCTAGCAAAGTAGCTCGTACAACCCTAACATGAGATGCTAAAAATATAGTAGGAGAATATAAATTTGATTTACGTAATATTTTTGCTAATTTGTCATCTAAGGTTTATATTTGTTCCAATATATGGAGTGATAAAAAAATAAGATATTTTTATATAGGAGTAACATGTCATTGGATTGATGATTCTTGGAAAATTCAAAAAAGTTTACTTGCATATAGATTATTTGATGAGACACATACAACACATAACATAACTCATATGTTACAAACAATTTTGCATGAATATAATCTTGTTGATAAAGTTTTTTCAATGTCTATTGATAATGTTAGTTCTAATACCGCTAGTTTGCCCGAATTAATTTTTGTTTGTAGACCATCACTACTAGGTGGTAGATTTTTTCATATTAGATGCATTTGTCATATTTTAAACTTATGTGTGCAAGATAGTTTGCGTGCTTTGAAAATTTCTATTAATGCAATTAAAGATATTTATGATATTATGAAAATATCAAAAATTACAAGGCTATGGAAGCAATATTGTACAAACCATGGGAAAAAACAAAAAAGATTCTCAATAGATGTTCCAACTAGATGAAATTCCACTCTTCATATTTTAGAAGAAACTTATGCTTGGAGAAATGAAATTTGCATGTTTTTGAGATCCATTAATTATGATACCCAATATGGTACAAAATTATATACTCCCTCCGTCCCAGAACAATCTTCACACTTTCCCTTTTGGGCGTCCCAAAACTTACTTCACACATTTAAAACTTACCTAAAATGGAAAGGAATCTTTACTATTCCCTCCACTCATTCTCTCTCCTACATTATTTTAATACTCACAACACCATTATAATTTACTATTCTCTCCACTTATTCTCTCTCCTATTTTATTTTCACACTCACAACACTTTCAATATAATACTCTCTCCTTAAAACATGTGCAAACAGTGTATGTGAACATTGTTCTGGGACGGAGGGAGTACTACACAATGGGAAGAATGTGCAAGCATGATTCATTTGTTGAAGAAGTTCGAGGCGGAAACCTTAGCGTTATTCGGTACATATTATCCTACTACTTTAGTTGTTGATCATTGTGTGGTAATTTTTAGTATATTTTTCGAATTTAAAGATGATATTATTCTTAAAGATGCGATTTTCAAAATGCGAGAAAAGTGGATAAAATATTTGCTTAACATTCCCGATATTTTTTTGATTGCTAAGTTATTAGATCCTAGAGTTAGAGAGTATGGTTTAACTCAATTTTTAGAATATTATTATTATTCAAACTTTTATTTGGTGAGAGATCACAATATGCCTAATGTAGGTCAAAAAGTTGCTAGTGTTAGACAAGCATTTTTAGAAATTTATCAGGAATACAAGTCAATATACGGTGATGCATATGCAACAACAAGTGAGCCTTCTTCGGTACTTCAACATTCCTCATCATCATTTGTGGCAAGTTTTTATGGAAGACAACAATCTCGTGGCGGTGTTAATGGCGAATCTGATAAATATTTGACCACCGAATTTGAACAAGAAAATCCATTTGATATTTTGAGTTGGTGGTCAAGGAGAGCACACGCTTTTCCTATCATCTCTGGAATTGCACGAAAAGTACTTGCTTGTCCCGCATCAACGGTTTCGGTGAGCAAGATTTTAGCATTGGTGGGAATATGGAGCATAATCGTCACAGTTTATCATCCGATAGTTTTGAAGCTTGTATTTTGTTGAATGATTGAATTAGAGCGGAAAGAAGAAAGCAAGACGACAAGCCAACGGATCTTCTTGGTGGCGAAGGTGAGTACTTTGATGAAACTAAATCGGGAAGCGATTAAGTTAAGTAAAATGTAATTTATTTAATTGTTAATATAATTTAATTATAAATTAGAATTTAGATAATTATTGTAATAAAAAGAGGTAAAGGCTCCTAATATCCTCCCTTAAATATTAAAGGGTAAAGTTTGGTTGTCCCCCTCATGTAATTTTTCCCAATTATTAATAAAAAAAAGTCTAAAATAATATTTTCTAGTCAGTAAAAAATTAAAAGAAAATAAAAAATAAATATAGGGTAGTCCGTCCCTCTTTTCTTCTATATACTTTCATTTGTTTAGTTTTTTTCTATCTTTTTTTTATATACCTTTTTGTAAAAAAAATAACTAATAAAAAAAGTCTAAAATATTATTTTCTAGTCAATAAAAAATTAAATTAAAATAAAATATAAATATAGGGTAGTCCGTCCCTCTTTTCTTCTATATACTTTCATTTGTTTAGTTTTTTCTATATTTTTAAATACCTTTTTGTAAAAAAATCACTAATAAAAAATCTAAAATATTATTTTCTAGTCAATAAAAAATTAAAAGAAAATAAAAATAAATATAGGGTAGTCCGTCCCTCATTTCTTCTATATACTTTCATTTGTTTAGTTTTTTTTCTATCTTTTTTTATATACCTTTTTGCAAAACAAATCACTAATAAAAAAAGTCTAAAATATTATTTCATAATCAATAAAAAAAATAAAGGGTAGTCCGTGTCCGTCCCTCTTTTCTTTTATATACTTTTATTTGTTTAGTTTTTTTCTATCCTTTTTATATAACTTTTTGCACAAAATTTCAGCAATAAAAAAATTCTAAAACAGTTTTTTCTATTAAAAAAAAACACAAACCGTTGAACCGCCGGTTCCGAACCGTGAACCGCCGATTCGGAACCAGAACCGTGAACCGACGGTTCGGTTCCGGTTTCCCCTTTTTTGGAATCGGAACCGGCGATTTCAAACCGAAACCGAAACCGTAAATGGCCGTCCCTATTCGACGTAGGTGTTAGATAAGTTTTTGAGTTTATCTCTCCATGCCGAATAGGGTCATTCGACATAGGTCTTAGATATATTTATGAGGTTTTATCTCTTTATGCCGAGGAAGGTCATTCATCATAGGTCTTAGATAAGCTTTTGAGTTTATCTCTTCATGCTGAGCAGGGTCATTCGACATAGGGCTTAGATAAATTTTTGAGGTTTAATCTCTCTATGCCGAGTAAGGTCATTCGACATGGGTCTTAGATAAGTTTTGAGGTTTTATCTCTCTATGCCGAGGAAGGTCATTCGACATAGGTGTTAGATAAGTTTTCAGGTTTTATCTTTATATACCGAGGAAGGTCATTTGGCATAGGTCTTAGATAAGTTTTCAGGTTTTATCTTTCTATTCCAAGGAGGGTCGTTCGGTCATGGGTCTTAGATAAATTTTTAGGTTTTATCTCTCTATGCCGAAGAATGTCATTCGACATAGGTCTTAGATAAATTTTTGAGTTTATCTCTCTATTCCGAGGAATGCCGTTCGACATAGGTATTAGATAAAAATTGGGAACTTGTCCCTTCAGTGCCGAGGAGGAGGCTCCTCGTCTTTCAGAGTTGTCTTGCTAGGCATTTGTCTTTGATGAAAATTGAATTTCTATTAACTAAAACTGATTACATCAAACTACAATCCTATTTTATTCGAAAATAATAAGACTAACAAAGACTAAGTTATTACATTAAAAACAGACTATAAACTAAGAATAGTATTTTCGTAGATAATCAGAGTGTCACTGATGTTTCAGCTCTTGCCCATCTAGGTTCTTCATTATGTAGGCCCCTTCTCTAATAACTTGAGTGATGATGTAGGAGCCTTCTAAATTTGGGGAGAGCTTGTTTTTGTTCTGGCTTTCTACTAGTAGCTCAGTCTTTTCTCATTTGCTAGGTCTAGGTCTAGCAGTCGGTTGACTTGTTGACTTGTTCATTGCAATTTGAATTTCTTGTTGTAGGGATAGCCAATTCAACTGGTTCGTCTACGTACATCAGCTCTCCTTGTCTCAGGTAAGGGTCGGCCCCCAGTTCTAGCCGCTGACGAGATGAGGGGATATATATGGGACAAACATAACTGTGTCATTGTTGTCATAATGTGTTTTAACTAGTTTGTATACGTCCTGCAAATTTCCTTGTCTCAAATCGGGGTCAGCCCCCGAGTTCTGGCCGATAACGAGATGAGGGGCTGGATCTGGGACGGACAGAACTGTGTTATTGTTGTCATCCTCATGAATGTCTAGTATCTCAATTTCAACTAGTTCGTCTATGTCCTGCAGCTCTCACTGTCTCAAGTCAGGGTCTTCCCCCGGGTTTTGGCCGCTGACGAGGTGAGGGGCTGTATCTGGGACGGACATAACTGTGCCATTGTCTTCGTGGATATCTAGAATCATGTGTTCCTTATCCTCTGCTTCAAAAATCAAATTCAGCCTAGAACTGGTGCTTGTACTCTTTACAGACTTAGAGATTTTCAGATTTTCCTCTGTTGTGTCTACCTCCACTTTTTGTAGCACTTTTTCTGCTCCTCATCACATATTCCAAGAAGTCTTTGGGGGTCGCCTTCACGCATCCGATTCCCGCACGAGTGGGAAATTTAACTCGTTGGTGAGGGAGGGAGGCGACCAACCTAAGTTTTCCTTGACTCGGAATGCCTAGGATGGCGTGGTAGTCACTTGACAGGTTCATGAACACGAATGTTATTGTGGCCTCGGCTCGGAAGGGATGTTCTCCCACTTCCAACAATAAGTCAATCGTCCCCATGGCGCTAACTTTATGGTTGGTGAAGCCTTCTTGTCTTCCAGAGTATGGCTTTAGCATGCTATCTTTCGGATTAATCATCTGGAAGGTAGAATAGTATAGAATATCCCTGGAGACCCCCGAGTCTATGAGGAGCCTCTCGGATTCACAATTATTAATCATTCCTTTGATTTCCAAAGGTTGTTCACGAGCCGCGCAACTTACAGCTATCTCGTTATGGGAGAAGCTGATGACTTCCTCCTCCTTATGGATCCAGGCGGGGATGTGGTAGACCTTACTTAGCTCATGTATTTGGTATTTCAATTTTTTGTTGGAGATAGTCTCCTCCCTTATAAATGGAGTTTAGCCCTATGAGACATGTCTTCCCTTTCATCATCTTCGTCATCGTCGTCTCTTCTTCGCTTGTTATCTTTTCTCATAACGTAGCGATCGAGCTTGCCTTCATCCACCCATCTCTGGATCATTCTTTTAAGGGAGATGCAGTTCTCCGTGTCGTGTCTGTGGTCCTTGTGTAAGGAACAATACTTGGAGCTGTCACGGGTGTACTTTGTTCTTTAATTAAGTGGTCGGGGACTTTGCAGATTCACCAACTGTATGATCTCCGTTTTAGGTTTGGTAAGGGGGTGAAAACCTCAGCTTTTTCAGTAGCCCAAGTTCTATTCTTCCCCTTATAGTTACTTCCATTCGAAGTCTGGTTGGTGCTAGTTGCGTCTTCTTCTGGTATCTCAGACCTCTTCTTACTTTTCTCTTATGTCATAACTGTGGCGTAAGCCACATTATATAGATCAGATTTCGACTTAGGCTCCCTAGCAGAGAGTTCATAGATTAATTGTCTGGATCTCAGTCTGGAGTTGAAGCAAACGATCACCTCCTGGTCAGTTAGGCTTTCCTCTACCTGGTCAGCTATAGCTCTGAACCGATTATAATAACTCAGAGTTGTTTCGTTCTTTCCCTGCTCAATGTTAGCAAGGTCTGTCAATCTTTTCTTTCTCTTTTCGTTGTTGCAAAGTGGTCCAGGAACCTCCTTCTCATAATTTTTCAGCTATCGATGCTTCCCTTCTTTTGCTGACGGAACCAGGATAGAGGTGTTCCGGAGAAGGTACTCGCGAAAGACTTGCAAAGAATGTCATCTGCTTTCGTGAGGAGGGCCATGGTTGATTCAAAACTTTGCACATGGTCCCGTGCGTTTGTGGTTCACGCATATTTTTCAAAACTTGAGATTTTAAGAGCAGCATTGGGAGGTAGATCATTAATCCTCTTGGAGAAAGGACGAGTGGCACTGGTATCATCATCGTCTGGTTCCTTCCTCCCCATTTCCATTTCATCTAATCTCTTTTTCAGGAGGAGAATATCCCTGGCATCGATCCCCGAACTAAAGTGAGAACTATGAGGGGTCCTTTCTTTTTTTCTGTGCCCATTCACACGGCATTGTTCCTCATGTTCCTAGTGATTATCTCCGTGTCCAGAAGGTGCTCTGCCATTTAATGTCCTGAAATGACGAGGAGGGGTTCTATCCCTCCTGGGAGCCATCTCTAGACGGGGAGGAGTCCTGTAACGAGGGGAGCCATTATGCTGAGGAGGGCTCCTAGATCGAACAGGGCTCCTACGCCGAGGAGAGGGGTTATGACGAGGAGGTTTTTTTTGCCTTGCATGACTAAGCCTTGCTCTCAAGTCAGCAGAATTAACCTCCTGGCCCCTCTGATTGTTCATATGATTTCTCAAATCTTCAATGTTTCGTGTATTTCCATGTCCAGGAGCCTTATGACGAGGAGGAACATCTTGGAGAGGTTTCTGCTTGGGTCTGCCAGCAGGATCATGATGAGGGGGATTTTGGTCAGCATGAAGATTTTTTCTATTCCCCCGACTACCACGCCTGTCAAGATGACTCTCCCCTCTAAGGGAATTTCCAGTCCTCGTAGGCATTATGAATTCAGCTAGGGAGGGCTCGGGATCCAGTTGCAGTAAGGCATTTTGTGTTTCATAAATGCGTTGCAAAGTTTCCATTTGTCGATGCAAGAGATTCTGCGATCAATCTGTGGGGGGGGGGGAAGCCCCATTGCCCCCTGGGCGGCATTCCTCCCCGTCTGACTGCTAGCAGGCCTCCCTCGACGCCGACGACGAGGAGGGTTTAGCAGTATTACCTCGGTTAGTGGCTGCCCGCTAGAACGCAGATCATTCCTAGCGGGGGAAGTCCGTCATTTAAAGGCGGAGGAGGTGGCAGTTCCCCATTGATAAGAGGAAAAGCAGTCCTAGTGTTTCCATAAGTCTCCTCCACAAAAGGATTCTCCTGATAAGGAGTGATGCTAGCAGTATGTCCTTTTACATTAGGATTAGGAGAAAGGAGCAGAATTTTTTCTGGCTATTCAAAGGCTAAAAACGATCGATTCCCGGCAATGGAACCAAATTGATGATGCGAAAAACGTTTGGATCAGCCCAAATTCAGCTGCAGGTTGTATCCTGGATGTTTGAATAGCCTGAAAAAGATGAACAAACACATAAACTAAGTCGGGGCTTCACCGGCGAAGGCCCTACGGCGTGATAATAAGTATTCGTATTGTAGAGATCAAATCAATTGATAACAGTTGAGAGTCAAAAGACGCGTTCGTAAAAATGTATCAGAATTGTGTGAATTATGGCTTGTATTTATAGTTGTAGGATGTAGAGTCCATCTTTGAATAGGAAATTGTGTGAAAGGAGGGTTATAATCCTAGTTGGATTATAACTTCCCACAATCATTGTTTGAGTAAGATTAGATAATTGCCTTTTATTCGTATACATAAGAGGCATGCTACTCGACATATGATGTTGGTCGACATGTATGAATGCCGAGGAAGAGAAGAGCAAGGATAGGGAAGCCTATTTCCTTGCCTTGATGATGGCCGAAGAGGCCTTTGGTCGTCTTTCGATGAGGCCTTGGTCGGCCTTTGTAGGTGCCTAGGTCGGCATATGTGAGTATTGTGCCTTAGTCATATTATTCGCTATGCTATGTATATGTCGAAATAGTGGGAAATGACGAGTAGGCATGACGAGTATAGGTAGGGAAGCCCACTCCCTATGTCGTATTTGAGACTTGTATGAATTATATTTTGGGCCCGATCCATTGGGGCTTGCACGGTTATGATCCACGTTCGTAACTCGATTTAAAAATTGTTATCCATAGAAACTTAACTACACCACAGGGTAGTAAACTTACCTCAACATAAGTGACTGTATAAATGGGACATTCCAAAGTGGTAGAGAGGAATGGTACAACTACTTCTGAATATATGTAACACATTAAAATAAATAATTTATGTTCACAATGAATAGAACTGGATTTTAAATCTATAACAATAGATAGATGAACTACCTTTTGACATTTTAAAAAATTGTCACGTAGGAATATTATCCCTAATTTCGATTTTGAATAAACAAGTTATGAACTGGTAGATGACCTAGGGGTTGTTCGATAGGTAGGGGTTGTTCAATAGGTCTGAATAGACTTATTAATGGTGGTAGTACCGATTTGGTCAGCACTATTAAAATTAAGCATTCAGCACGTTTGGCAAGCATTGCAGAATGGCTACTAACTAGTCTTGATCAACAAATCCTATTTTCATTGTTGGTTCGATCAAATAGTAAGGTGGTGTTTGATAGCAACAAACACTAACGGACAATTAATGCTTGTTGTTGAATGATTTTCATTTGTACAACAACTTCAAAATAAGGGTGAACCTTTGACTTTGACTTGAATTGAAACGATCATCTCATATTTCTCTTATCCAAAAATAATCAATATTCTCACTTGTATAATAAGAGTCACTAAATAAACATAAAGATTGACAATAATTTGTTTACAAAACCTCAAATTTTCTAAAATTGTCATTCATTAACAAGCAACAAGTGCTTGTTATAGTGATTGTTATCAAACAACACCCAACTTTATCATCAAGCAATATATCAAGAATGAAACATTCAGTGTTTAGTGTTACTAAACACACCCTTACTTTGATGAGAGAAGATCAGAGATGAGTTTGAAGCTATAGAGAATCACTTGGCTGCAGCATGATTCTTGCAGCTAGGAAGGCTATCTCTCTCTTCATTCACCATCGGAAACATTGGTAAAACAATTGTAATTTTATCCCATCAAGTAGGCATGTCAGAATAGTACTCCTTTCGTACATAAATGAATGCCGATTATTTTGATTCATATTTGTTCTTGGAATATTTTTTTTACATTTATTTAGGGACGAAGGAATTATGTATTATTCTAACACATAAATATGTGGCATGAAGGCCAAGACCAACACTTTGGAGAAATGCAAAAATCATAGATAACTTTGGAGAACCAAAAACAATACTACGCGCGACTTCAAAATCCAATATTTGCACTTTAATCAACAGTTTTCTTATTACATTCTATTTGCATTAGACACTAATCAAATGAAAAGTAGAAACGATTCCCGTTATATTGGTGAATCTCGTAATGATTTCCATTAATGGACATAAGGACGAGGCAATTTAGGAATTAGTTATTAGGAAAAAACAATGAAATCTTCGACAGCAGCATGCTTAGTTAAAAGGGTATCAATCAAGCATGGGGAGCTGAAACAAAAAAGAAAAGGGACTCTGCATAATTGATGTTCTTACTCTAATAAGCGCTCAGCATCATCATTCAAACAACATTAGCCCACTTTCACATAATTTCCTGCTTCATTTCTGTTGTTACATTTCAAGTTATTCCAACAATTGCTATCAACAATACCAATGACAGATAGGAAGCTCAAATATAGACTACCCGTGTCCCATAATGAATGACAAAAAAAATGCAACTTTACTTCGAATCAGTAGCAAATTTGAAGAAAGACAGACGAGGGGGTAATAACTATTATTCGGCCGTGTATGCTAGCAATACCGAAGCGGAAGACATAATCATAATCAACGAAAGCAACAACAAAGCCTTATTCCTAATATGATTTGGGATCGGCTAACATGAAACGGTTTATGGAATCATCAAAGAGGAAATAATCATAATGGAAGGAACATAATTTGAAATTTTCTATTAAAGAGTTAAAACAGAGAATTCATATGAGGAAAACTTATTGGAATGTACAGAAACAAAATGACAACATTGATAATCATCAACAAAAATCTAACTTTTTTTACAAAATCTATCCAACAAAAGAAGAAACCAAACTGACCTACAAACATGGAATGGATAATTTATGTCCACTTCACCTCCATCAAAACCTTCCATAATCAACCCAATTTGAAGCAATGAACTCCCCACAATGTAAGCCTTTTCCATCAAACACATCTTCCCCCAAAGGCCTTGATCAAATTCGAAGCATTTCGCCTTATCTTTTCATTATCATCCTCCAACAAGCCCAAACATAATTCAAAAACCCCTTCTTCCATAGCTTCCAAACAAGTCTCCTCACTATAAAAGCATACCGAATTAAGCGTTGAAAGCGCATATTGAATACCCCTTGAGCTCCCATTCTTCAACACAGAGACTAAAATCTTGATACACCCATTGAATTTCATCATTTCTTCTCTCCCTTTCTTGCACTTTCCCAGCAATCCCAATACTTCAACTGCCCTTTCAATCCCTAAACTTGCAGCCCTGATCAAAATAGGCACCGCCCCATACTCCACGGCCCTTCTCCGGTTATCAGGAAATGAGCATAGCGTTGACAGGGCCGTTGCCGCCTCTTTCCTCTCCCTAACATTTCCGTCCCGAAGAAGTGCAACAAGAGCTCGAATCGCAAATGGGTATGCCCCAATTGTGGCTTTATTTACCTCCACAACCGCCAAACTCGTCAGCAAAGTCGCCGCCAGTGCCCGACAGTCAGCCGAGCCACCGCGCAGGGCGGCAATAATGTTCCCGATTGCCCCCTCCGCCACCAAACCCACCTTATTATCATCATCCAAGCTCAAATTCAGCAACAATTTCAACGCTCTTTCCTGCAAATACGCATCATTCGACAACACACATCCGAGCACGGCTGACACAGCGCCTGATTCAGTGAGCCGCTTACGCAGCTCAAAATCGCGCTGGGAAAGCGGGCAAAGCTGTTCCAACGACCGGAGCCTGGACTCTGGCGACGATGATTTGGAAGTAAGGGTTGAAATTAGGGCTTGAGGGTTTGAACTGGACTGCAATTTAGATAAAGACACATGGGTGTAGTTTGATATAAGGCTGCGGAGGGCGTGGTTGGGGATCAAGGAAGGGGGCTCCGGTAAGGGCAATTTGGTAATTGGACAAGTCCGGTGGCCGGCATCTAACCAACGTTGAATAGACGACCGATCAAAAGTATGACCCGATGATAATATGACCGGGTCCGACATTATCTCTAATGAAATCGGACACTTGAAGTCGTCGGGAAACAGGGTTGCTGCCATTTCTCTATCTCGATAACTTTCTCTCTCTATATCTAATATTGTATCTACAGTTTTCTTTCTTTCTGTCTTTCTTTCTCTCTCTAGAAAGAGGGTTTATGAGGTTTAGGTCACACCATTTGGAAGGTTATATGAGGTGGAGGACCTTAGCCTGTGAGAGTAGTTAACATCTTGTTCGATTTTATCATTTTGCCCCCACATTTTGGATGAATTTACTTGTAAACTTTAGGATGTTTGTTAGAAAGTGAGGGGTTTTTTGGGTATTATGTTGTGCTTTACTTTATGAATTTTCTTTTTCAACTTCACGGTTTTTGTCGGTTGCTTTGCCGGAAACAAAGGGGATTGTGGCACTCTTTTTCAAAGGGCAAAATTGGAATGTCAAATAGTCTAGGAAGAAAAGAAACTATTGACTATGTCTTCCTTACTTTTGTTATTTTAATTCAATTAAAGATTGAATTTTGAATTAAGGATATAAAACAGATTTGCAGAATCTAATTATCTTTTTTCGAAATTAAGAAAATATAAATTTATAATTGATTTCATATTTCTATAATTAAACTATACAGTATTTATTTGTTTTTTCTCAATTTTTAGCCATATTTAATACTCCATCCCATATGAAAAAAAAAAATAGAATCTCATAATTCTCATTATGAAACACTTATTTTATTTTGTATTATCTATCGTAAAATTTAGTTTCCAAACAAGTGGTTTAATGTTAAAAGTCAAGTCTCACATTTTATAAATTTTAGATTCGATCTCTCTTCTTGCCACTAAATGAAATATCGTTAAAAAAATTCTTAAAACTTAGAATGAATATCAAATTTTATTCTTTATCTATAATAAAATAATCATTAAATCTGAGGTGCAAATAATAGCAGAGGGAATATATGATTTTTCTTGTGTGTTTTTTTGGCAAAATGATTTTTCTTGTACGTTACAAAACAAAATTTAGTAAATATTATAAAATTCAAAAATGTAAATTTAAAAATAAATAAGTTGGAGTTAAAAAAAATAGTTGAATTGCAAACACAAATAGAGTGAGTACGCCCTAATCATTGTTTTAGGGAAATATGATATATTTGCCCCCCTTAATTAGCTATTATTAGATGCAGATATACCCCTCATTTTATTTTTCTGCACATATTCTCTCGTATGAACATTTAATTAGGATAAATTTGACTAAAACTAAATTTTCATCAAATTTTTAACAAATTGCTGATAATGATGGCTTTATGGGAATTTTGCACATACACTTCATTTCATTTGGCCAGATAAGCTTGATTACTATACATAAATAAATTACGTCGTTTTGAATTTTTCGATCTTACACAATTGTACGTAAACGACAAGAGCTCTGACCACCCATTTTCGGGGACGATGAAAGCGCCATCTCAGAGACGGTGTCGCAAAGCGTCTTGGTGATGTTTTTGGTGGATTCGTTGGTGAAGGAATTGAGGAGCGTTGACTTAATGGTCGACTGTGTGGAAGGAGAGAGAGAAGGGTATAAATAAGAATCGTCACGAGTGAGGAGCTTGTGGAGCAGAATTGTGGATATGACGCGGGCTTCAGGTTGAGGGGAAGAGTGGAGGAGGTGAGCAAGCTTGAGAGAAAGGGTATCAGGCTGGGTTTGTTTGGAGAGATTGAACAGAGATTCGATTTGGGAACGATGGTCGTTTGTGGCGGACATGAGGTGGGAGATTAGGGTTTCGAACGGGGCTTGCTCAGAGCCAAGGATGGCGGCGATTTGAGCGAGTTGGAGTTGAGTTGGATCGGCCGCCATGGATGATGATGGAAAGTTTGGCTCTTTCTCTCTTACTGTGATGGTGGAAAAGTTTGGAGAGAGAGAGAGGAATGGAGGGAAGGAAGAGAGTGAAAGGATTTTATGAAACGACGTCATTTTGAAGGGTTTTCTTTCAAGGGGTAAAATGACGTAATTTAGTTATATATAGTCAGCAAGCTTATCTGGCCAATTTAAATGACGTGAATGTGAAAAATTATCATAAAGCCATCGTAGTCAACAATTTCATTAAAAAATTGACGAAAAGTTAGTTTTGATCAAATTTACCCTAATTAAATGGTTATACGAGAACATATGTACAGAAAAATAAGATAGAGGGATATATCTGTGTCTAATAGCTAAGTACGGGAGCAAATATATCATATTTCCCCATTGTTTTATTAACAACTTTTATATTTTCTCCGTTACAAAATAAATATCACATTTAAACAAAAATATAAGTTTAAAGTAACTAACTGTTGGTTATGGGTCAAAAATATTTAAATACCTATTATACTCTTAAAATGAAATTTATTTTATTTATTGAATAAAGTTATGTAGAAGAAGAACCAAACCGAACCTTTTTATTAATTTATTTGAAAACTGATACATTTATTAATGCATTAAGTTGTATTAATAAATGTTTTATTATAAATTTTAAAGTGGTATTTAGCATCTGATGATGTATTCAAATCATATTTTAAAGCTATATTTCTTCCTTTCTTAAATGTATACTCCCTCCTTCCCACGTCATTGTGAACCATTTTTTCGGACACAATAATTAAGAAATATTATTAAGATAATGAAAATGTGTGATAGAAAATGAAGAGAGAAAATAAGTGGAGTTAATAGTAGGTTGATTGAATAAATTGTATGGTGGAAAATGAAGAGAGAGAATGAGTGGATGGGGTAGGGTGAATATAAAATAATAAATTTATTTCCATTTTGGACAGTTTGCATTCACGTGGGACGTACCAAAATGAAAATAAGTTTGCATTCACGTGAGACGGAGGGAGTATTTAATGTTTAATTTTTATAAATAAAAACTTACAATTTTATGATATCAACGGCTTAATTGGAATTAAATTTTTGAAAGGGTAGTGACTGGGGATCAGTAATTTCAAAAGGACCATTAATGTTTTTAACGGTCGTCACGGGACGTGAACAGTTATCCGGAGGGATTTGCGCTTTATTTCACTGACCTGTCGTTATATGCGCGTGGACTTGGTTGGTTTGAATGGGTCCCACTCTTCACATTTGGCATATCCACAAAGTCTACACTTGTGCTCCACGTAGTATATGAATAACAATTATCCTCTCAACATTTAAGCTTTTTTTTTTTTTTATCTTTTAACATTTGACTTGCTTTTTAGACCATTTGCTTTAAATTATGTACATCACACCCCCTCTTTATGATTTATACTCCCTCCGTCCCAATAATTACTTCCACTTTTTTAAAAATCACGCAAATTAAGGAAATGGGAGGGAAGTAAAGATGTTGTGAGTGTAATTTGAAAATAGGAGAGAGAATGAGTGGAGGAAATAGTAAAGATTCCTTTGCCAAAAAAGGAAAGTGGAAGCTATTAGCGGGACATCCAAAATGGCAAAAAGGGAAGCTCTTATTGGGACGGAGGGAGTATTTTCCAAAATAAAAAAGAGTGCGTCTGCTTAGAAACGCGTTTCTCCATAACTATGGAGAAACGTGTTTTTCATAGCCAGAAGCTTTACATTTGATAACCAGAAAAAAAAAACCCAAGGCCAAGATCAAAAGCTTCTGGATATTCAGAAGCTTTGCATTTGATAGCCAGAAGCTTTGCAGTTGATATCCGGTAAGCTTTGTATTTGATAGCAGAAGGATGTGAAATGTATATCCAGAAGCATTAGGTGCATATCCAGAAAAGCATTAGGTGCATATCAGAAATGTGTTAGGGCGTATCCAGAAATTGCTATTGAAGGTTTACGGATATCAAAACCTTCAAATGTATATCCAGAAACATTTTGAAGGTTTCTGGATATTCATTTGAAGGTTTCTGGATATCACTTTCATAGGTTTTTGGCTATCTAGCTCATTGTCGCGCGACATGTCGGGACCCGTTTCTCCATAACTTATGGAGAAACGCGTTTCTCCCTAGATTTTGTGAATAAAAAAAGGCAAATTATTATTTACTTACTTTTAAATGTGGTCAAACATACTATGAATCCACACACGCACCCAACTTTGCTGTTACTTGTTTTCGTAATACTTCGTTAAGTAAATATAAAAATCTCTGTAGCAAATATTAAATAATTGTGATTTATATAATAGACGCAAAAATACAGTTAGCTTCTTATTATGTGAAACGCATACGAGTATTTAACATGTATTTTTTGCATTTATTATATGAAACACGACTATTTTATACTTGCTAGTGAATTTTTTTACATTTACTTAGTAAAATATTACTACAAGGGAAGGCACGAACGGTGTCGAATTCCGCATATAATATGCCACACTAACAAAAAGTTGATGATACCCCCTTTAGTTCAAAATATTTAGTCATTTTTTATTTAAATTTTTTATTCAAAATGATTGTCATTTTTGACTTAAAAGTATTCAAAATTTTTTTTTTTACACATATTAAAATTTGTTACAATTTATTAATTGTGTTATTGTGAAAAGTAGTGTAGGTGAAAAGATAATTAATAAGGATATATTTGATATTTTCTTTATTAAATTGTGATAATAATATATTTTCCTAAAACTTGTAAAAAGTGATAAAGCAACATATATTTTGGTTTAGGAGAGTACAACAACATTTAATGTCACATTAACTAACTGTTTATCCTCCTAAAAAAAAAAAAAAAAACGAATCATCCCTAAATTTGGTTTATTTTTTTATTTTAGTTTTGGTCTTTTATGAAGTATTTTTATTAGTTAGATCCTTTAATGATTTTATTTTTTTTGGGTCAATTTGTCCCTTCCGTTTGATATAGAACAGAAATACCAAAAATAATCTATATCTATAGTATAAATGGCAAAGGGGGATAAACAGTACAATGAACAGTTTTATAAGTCAAATTTATCATTTTGCCCTCACTAAGTTGTTCCTTTCTCATTTTTTCCTTAAATTTTTTTTTTAAATTAAAAAAAAATAAAAAAAATGTGTCCTCGAACACGAACTTAATTAAAAAAAAAAAAAGTGTCCCCAAACACAAGCTTTTACTAGTGTCCTAATAAATAATAACTTGGTCCAACTTAGCACTTATATTAGTTTGTCCTATGTTAATAACTTTTAATAGTTGAGTCATCTAGTATGATATTTTTGTCATTTTGGTCTTTTATGTTTACTCTAATTTTTAATCCCTCTATCCCGAGATAAATGATTGTTCAAATTTAAATTCTCATATGTTTTTTGTAAAAATATGGAAAAATGCAAATATAATACCCCAATTATAATTATATGATTTGTTTGATTTTCATATAGTTTTCGTTGCAACCACAATAATACCTCATTTGTTTTGAATGCTCGTTTAAGGTACCTAATGATAACGACATTCATTTTTCAGTTAAATTGACATTTGCAATACATATGACCCATTTTATAAAGGGTAAAATTGAAAATCAATTCAATTAATATAACAGAACTACAATAGTTTTAAGTATAAAATAAAAAATTTACAATATAAATTATTTATTCACCAATTAACCCCCTTTTAACTTTGATCTTTATCTTCTTTACCTTTCCTTTCCATCACCCACCTCCAACCATCAACCCACCTTCACCCCTTGATGCCCCATCAACCATCATCAGAACATAAGAAATTTGTCTTGTATAAGGCCTCGTTTGATTTGACTTATTTCAAAATGTTTATGATTTATAACTTTTCAAAAGTCATTTTTGAACCATTTGATTTTATTTTGGGTAAAATAAGTCATAAGTCAAGTACAAGCCAATTAAAGCACAATTTCCCTTATATGTCATAAGCATTAAGTCAAATGCTTAAGTCAAGTGCTGAATCAAAAAACACGTATAAACAGTCAAAATAATAATAATAATAATAATAAAAAAATAATAATAATAATAATAATAAATAATAATAATAATAAAATAATAAATAATAATAATAATAAATGAAAATAATATAATAATAATGATAATAATAATAATAATAATAATAATAATAATAATAATAATAATAATAATAATAATAATAAAAATAAAAATAAAATAATAATAATAATAATAATAATAAAATAAAAAATTAATAATAATAATAATAATAATAAAATAATAATGAAAAAATAATAATAAAATAAAATAATAATAAAAATATAAAAATATATAATAATAATAATAATAAAATTATCATTATCATTATTATTATTATTATTATTATTATTATTATTATTATTATTATTATTATTATTATTATTTTAGTCTTTATAATTTCATTCAACACTTTTTCAGCTTATTAATCAAACAGTCATACTTACTTATGACAGCTCATTAGCGCTTCAAAAAAACTAAATCAAACAGCATCATTCATCAGCTCATCAGTCATAAGTTATCAGTTATAAGTCATAAGTCATCAGCACATATCAATAAGCTAAAAAACGAGCCCCAAATCAATTATGTCAAATCAAAATCAAATCAATAAATCTCACATGAAAAACAAAAAACAAAATCCCATCAAATCTAATCTTTCAATATAACCAGAAAATAAAAAACACTTTAATGTTCGCTGGATCTGAAAGAAAAAGGAAAGTAGTTGGGAGGGAAAAGGGTCGTTAGGTTGGGATGGGTGGGGGAGATAGGGGAGATAGTTGAATGAAGAAAAGAGGGAGCTTGCATCAAATACCTATGTCAGGAGGTTCAGATTCGGGGAGATTGGAATTAGGGATGTAGAGAGAAAAGAAGGTGGGGGGGGGGGGAGAAAGAGATTGAAAGTCTTCTCTATTGTTGCTGGGTCGGGGAGGGCATTGATAGTAGAGATACAAAGGAGGAATGGTGGCGGTGTGGATGGCGTTGTTGCAGTGCGGGAAGAAGAAGAAAAGAGAGACACTACAAGAAAAAAAGGCTTTTTGTGACTGCTAAAATCCGTCACGTTTGTGCAAAAAGCAGTCACGAAAAGGTAAGGCGACTGGGAAACCAATCGCCATGGCAGTCGCGTAAACCCTTGTCGCAATAGCTTAAAGCGACGGGATAAGCAGTCACCTTAGAAACTTATTTTCCGTGACTGCTTTTGGCCGTCACGTAAAGGGTTTTTTAATTTTATTTATTTAATTAATTAAATCACAAATGCAATCACGTTAGCTAGTATAAGGCGACTGGGTATGCAATCTCGTTAGCTTGTGTAAGGCAACTGAAAATGCAATCACCTTTGCTTAGAGAAGGTGACTGGAAATGCAATCACCTTTGCTTAAAGAAGGCGACTGAAAATGCAATCACCTTTGCTTAGAGAAGGCGACTGAAAATGCAATCACCTTTGCTTAGAGAAGGCGACTGAAAATGATGTTTTGCCATCACATTAGCTCTTAAATGTTTCATTACAATAATATTATGAATTAATATTGATAAATCCACAAACTTTTCCAAAACTTAATTGAAAACAAACTTTTAATCATTTAAAACTAAATATATTATCTCAAAATAACATTCACCATTACATTTAACAAACTATTCATGTCTTACTAAACTTGTTCAAGAACCATTCTAGCTACCATATTATGTTCAAAAATCAATAGTCTAAAGGTATACTCCCTCTAGAGCACAAACCAAAAGAAAGATCAAGTAACCATACTAACTATAATCCTAATGCTCACCCATCTCGTCTTCCCCCATCTCATCATCACTTGTCTCATTATCATCAGTACCCATCTCATCATCAGGCGTCTCATAATAATCATCACCTATCTCTTCATATAATTTCAAGCCAGGATCATCGACTCCATTCACAGGATCTGCAGGCTCCAATCTATTTGCCTCACATAATTTGTTTGCATAAGTTTCCTATAAGAAAAATATGCAAAAATTTCTTGTTAGCTAATAATGGCAATGATAAGTGTATCATTCAGACATGTATTCACACGATGAAGATCACTAAACAGTCTCAAACATTTCTCCATTTATAAGAATCTCATTTATTTCCTACATACAAAATGTGTGTGCATGCATGTCCCTGTGAGTGTGCATGTGTATATATAGATGAGAGAGACTGATTACAATCAATGAGTAAAATCTGAAATCATCAAACTGTTTCAGATATGAGCTCTATATGCATCATCGGTGATAAAAGCATAGAACATACAAGTAATGCATTTTGAAAGTTTGTTGACAGAACAACCTTATAATATGCATAAGAGTAATGTCCAGTCTAAATGGAGCAGATATGAGCTCTATAAGCTTCAACACATCTATAACGATAGACTCAAATCTATTTTCCAGACTAGTAAATGTGTTGACCAATGAAATTGGGTAGATACTTGACTTAAGTCTGGGATCAGAGTTTCTAAACGTCATCCAAGACTCAAAAACCAATATTCAAAATTAAATGTCATCCAAGACTCAAAAACCAATATTCAAAATTAAATCTCAAAAACCAATATTCAAAATTAAAAATTAAATGTCATCCAAGACTCAAAAACCAATATTCAAAATTAAATCTCAAATTATAAACACTAGCAACAGACCTAAGAGCCCTGATTTAACTAACTCTGGAAGGCCGAAAACTGGCTTTGACTACATTCATTCCTTTTATGGTTCATTAACTAGGACGAGACCAAAAAAGAAAGAGATAAGAAATAAGCTAGGGTTAGGACACTCCTAAAGACTGATGCTGCTAGTGGCTTTAGAATAAAGGTATAATCTAGCAAACAAAACATAATTTGACGGTAATATTGAAGTAACAAAAAAGTCACAAAATGATGTGTCATGATTGTGTTGGTGCTTTTAATTATAGTGTGGCGGGCCACAATCGATGCAACCAATAAAATATTGTCACCTCATTTTGTATTCATCATTTTGTAACTTCTTTTGTGACCCTAGCATTGCCCTAATTTGACAATTCCGACTGCTAGAATGTAGTTCTGTGATCAGAGGTGTGTGTGTGTGTGTATATATATATATATATATATATATATATATATATATATATATATATATATATATATATATATATATAACCGATTATCAAGTTGCCCGGATAAATTTTCAACAGCTTGCGGACTTAAGATTTCCTTTTACTTAATTTCACCAAGTGATCACTATCTTACTATACCCCAGCAGCCCACATTTGGCAGCATTCGCTGAGTTAGGTGTTTCTCCCAATATCTTTTTTAGCTTGCAACTCTACTTGCAAATGAATCTAAATCGATAATTCTCAATGAGGGCATTCGAGTTATCAGCCAAGGTGGTAGAAGCCATATTTATAGCAAGACAAGAATCTATAGGAAAATGCTTTTCTAAATATAAGAATAATGATCTAACATGCATAAAGATTCAAATTGTTATTCTGATGAGGCTAGATGTTTGTGGATGCAAGTACACATCATATGCACAAACTATAAATGTATCATCAAAAAAGATAACCATTTGCCATTTAAAAAGGAGAAATCCTACAATAAAAAATAAAAGCTACCCCACCCCGTAAATCCCAAAATAAGTGTTCATTTGTGAATAAAAAAAGTCCCCAAAAGTGTTCCTTTCCTAATGAAGTCAACAAAATCACTTATAATCTCTAGGGTCCTAATTGTGCTGCTAAACGTGTCTATAAGTCAATTTCCTTGATTTCCTTAAAGCCACATCACATAAACCAGTGAAGAAACTCTTCTACATCAGCCACAAATACAGAACTCACAATTGGCAACAAATAGGATCTGACATATTCAACCAAACAATTCTGCATCCCATGGATATAATCAACTTCCTAGATGCAACGTTGATTGCAGGTCTGAATAGCATTTGATCCCATGGATATAAGCTACAATTCTATTGATAACACCAGAATGCCAGATACTCCATACTAGTACTAAAAGATGTCAGCACAATGTTGCATTACAGAGACAGAATTCCTTTGACAAATGGGTCCTCATTTAATAGATGGTGGTATTGAGAAAAGATACCCAAGATCGTAAATCAATCACACTAGTTTTGATATCTAATGAAGGAACTTCTTAGAGAATTTTAAAACCAAATTACAAAACAAGCCAGGGAACATGATGACATTCTTACAATGAGATGCACTAGATTAATATAAATTAACATTACATTGCCTCCACCAAAGACATTAAAGAACCAACAGCAAAAAATGCTGAAATACATCTACAAGATCATACATGATGAGATTAGATTAGTCAACACTACCTCTGAGAAGGCACATGCCCGAACAATGTGCTTGTGGTCGAATGAGTGCAATACATCCCCAGTTAATGCGTCCCACAATTTCCTGCACAAGAAAAAAGAAAAGAGGATGATATTTCAAAGATTCAATACAAAAAGATAAAATGCATAAGAAAGCAAGTTGCTACAGAAGAGGTGGAGTTAGGATATGTAATAGCTTTTAATACAAGCTTGATTATATAACACCCCATTACTAAAAACAAATGTTATATATCGCCATCAAGACAAGTATCTGCCATGAGGAAAAATAAATAAATACATAAATAATGGGCAGCAGAATCGATAGTAAACATTCAAATAGCATTTACAATATATTGAACTCTATTGTCATAATAGATCGTGTATGTCAATGATAAAACATTAGTAGTAAAGCATATTTGGAGAGGAAAAGGCTAGATCACATACGCTGTAAAATCTGCAGACGCAGATGCAGCGCGTAGACAGGGGTATCCAAGCGGCAACTCCATACTGCACCTTTATGGCCCTCAAAGGTTCCAATCCAGTCTCAGTCTCTCCATTTCTTAGCATTGGAGTGGAATCTATATAAGAATATGTATGAGACTTAGTGTCCAACCCGAGTAGGAAATCATGAAATATTTATTAATGTTTCACACATCAATCATAAAATCACATTTTCATTCAATCCATCTTTGCTTCGGATCTTTGGAAATACGAGGTATATATAGGATCATAAGGAGACCTCTAGCCTTCTAGACACTTAAATATAATTTCATATATTATTAGAGATACCAGTAGCAATTTATCCATAAGATCCTTCAAATGATTTCTAAAACCTGTGAACCAAAGAATTTAAACATCACTGAACATTTTGATGCAAAGCTGAAGTTTGTCTTGAGCTTCTTTTGTATACAACTATTCACAATCTAAAGAAAACCCTAGAAAGAAATAAAACCATGAAAATTAGGGGAAAAACACCAGGAATTAAACCCTAATTTTGGGTTAAAAATAAACCCCAAATCGAGAACTTAGCTAATCAACAAAAATACACCAACAAAATATACCAAAACAGTCCGAAATTTGACTTTTCAAAATCAAATCAAACTATCTTAAATTCATACAAAAGACGCAATATTTGTATACTTATAGACCAATTTCGGATCAAAATGGTCAAATCCATGTTAAAAACACAAAATATGAGGGGAATTATACCTCTTGAACTCGCTAGGTTTCGGATCGGAGAGAGAGAGACGACGAGCGGAGAGAGGCTGACCGGAGAAACGACCGGAGCGGAGAGAGGCGGAGCGGGAGAGATGAACGGCAGCGGAGAGAGGCGGAGCGGGAGAGACGAACGCAGCGTAGAGAGGCGGAGCGGAGCAGGAGCAGGGAGAGGGAGAGAGCGGATAGAGAGAGATTATGATTTATTAGGTATCTCAAATTTAATTTATTTATTTTTTTATATCATTTAAGGTATTACGTGATTGCATTGGCAGTCACCTTTTATTAAAATTACTTTTTTTTTATGTATTTATATTAATTAAATTATATAATTAATCAAGTGTGATTGCAAAAGTCATCACAGTTTCAAAAAAGCAGTCACGTTTGATTTTTTCATATTGGCGCCTGTTTCCTGCTTTGGCGCTCCGGACGAAATTACCAAACATGATTGCACATGTGATTGTACTGCCATCTCCTTAAGGTAACGTGATTGCTTTTTATTTCCGTCTCCTTATCTGGTCTATGGAGACTGCTTTTTTTAGCCATCACAAAAAACAGTCACAAAAGGCTATTTTTCTTGTATATCTGATTTTTTTTCTTCAGAACTTGAACTTGCAGTGGCGATTTGGGTGGGGAGGTGGGTGTGGCGATTTGGGAATAGGATGAGATGGGGAAACTATGGAGGTGTAAGGAAGGAATAGGGGCGGCTATGGAGGTGTGATGTGGGTGGTGGGTGGAAGAGGGATGAGGGGGTCAGGATTGAGAGTGAGTTTCCATAGTAGTTGCAGAACTATATCGTTGTAGAGAGAGAGATAGGGAGGGGAGGAGGTGAAGGCTGTTTTGTGTGATAAATGAGTGGGCGGCGATTATGGCCGTGGCGGATGAGTTTGGGGCAGCAGGGGGTGAGGGTGGGGATGGTGGTGGGTGATGGAGAAGAAGAGTGAAGAAGAAAAGATCTAAATTGTGAGTGGGTTAATTGGTGAATAAATAATTTACATTATATCCCTTTTATTTCTTAATTTTACATTTAAAACTATTGTATATATGTTATATTAATTGGATTGATTTTTCAATTTTACCCTTTATAAAATGGGTCACATACATTACACATGTTTATTTAACTGAAAAAATGAATGTCGTTAGCCCTAGGTACCTTAAATAGATGAGGTAATGTGATTACAATGAAAACTAGTTTAGATATGAAAATCAAACAATCCTTATAATTGGGGTACTATATTTGCATTTTTTGCTAAAAATATTTATCCCTAAACATTTTTACCAAAATTTTTTCGCTAATAATTTATTATCGTAAATCTAAATATTTAAAAATTGAATGAAATGAATATTTATACATCATCAAAGTGTATAAAAATATATTTTCAAAATATCTCCCTATAATAAAATTTGAATGGTCATTTAGGAACAGACATAGAAAGAAACGCTTGACTATGTACAGATAAGAAAAATACTCTTGAACCATTAAAATAATGATGGATTTTTCAAATTTATTAATCCAAACTATAAATTGTTTGATATAGTTTTAGAACATGAATACGTTGAGTGTCATTGTAAATTTTACTTAGTTAAACCCAGTTCATTTTTTAATGAATCAGATTTTTTTAATTTTTTTTAAGGCAACCAAAACATACTTGCATTAATAAATATTAATAAGATAACTCTTCATAGGAGTCGGAGACTTATCTAAAATATAATTCGTTACAAAAATTGAGAAACTGAGGTGATTATGAGATAAGGATTAGACTTGAACAGTACAATGAGCTCAATGGGCTTAATGAGCCAAGTAATCTAGGATGGGCCACACGTGTTAAGGAGGGTAAAGAATAGTAAAGTAAATGATAAATGGTATTCTTCCTTAAATGGCGAGATTTGTAATCTGCGATGCGACAAGGACTTGAGTGGGTGCGAGAATAGGCGATAGGCGGGAAGCATCCGTGGCGAGAAGTGACTTGATGTTTTTAGTCTTTGGGCGACAAGTGTAGGGGTTAGACTAGGCGGTTATATTGATATTGCTCTCTTGGAAGGATTGTCGCCATGCGACAAGCGTGACTGATAGGTAGTGAGTGATTATGACGTTTGCCACATGGACACCCCCCCCCAAAACGGTCAACAGTGTGATGTGACACGATGAGCAGTATTTCCCTACCGACTTTGGGGGTAGTTGACCCAAAAAGCATGGATGAGTGACACGTGTCCCTAAAAGTATGGCCTATGATTGTATGAGGGTATAAAAACGTGAGAAGCAACATTATTGAGTAAGTATTATAATCTCTCTCAAAACCCCCTCTCTTAAAATATAACTTCCATTAACATCCTCTTATACCTCCAAATCAGTTACTTATTCTCACGCCGGAAGGGTTTTATCGGAGCCACCCCCGATTTAGTTTACCTTGTTTACTTGTGTGTAGGAATCAAAGCTTACCATCCCAAGAAGACCAGCCGGAGTATCCTCCTGTCCAGATGTGGGTTCAGCTCCTGTGCAACACATTTTCCTGTGTAGCATCAGCTGGTTCCGTTGCCGGGACTGAATATTTTTCTTTGGGTGGTTTGTGTGGAGTTTGAAGGTTGTTGGTGGCAGTCTAGTGGTGAGTTAGAAGGTGGCATACTGCTGATGTTCTTTGGTGGAATCCAGAAAATCTTTGTTGTCAGTTTTATTGAGGGAGTAAATGCTATTTGGTTTGAAGGCCAAGGTGGATTTTCGGTTCGTACCTGTCAGAAGGTTATTTATTGACTGTTGTTGTCCTTATTTTATGGTGTCATAAAGCTGTCCTTGGTTGTAAAGGCTTTTGGCTAATTTGTAGATGGTGTAAAGGTGTTTTGTTTTCAGAAAGATTATTTGTAAAGTTGTCAGAATGGTTAGTTAATTATGAAAAGGTGTTGTTTGGCTTAAGGTGCTTGTTGGGAATATTTATTTGATTGTTTGTAACTATTGATGATGGAGCAAGATAAGGCTACCCCTTTCAGAGCAGCTCAGAACTTAACGCTGGCAACCCCCAATGCTAAGGAAGCTCGTGCCGAGGCGGGATCCGATAGAGATGTGGAGGTACATACCTCCGAGACTGACTCTAGCATCAGGCGAGCTAGGGAGCGAGATGAGAGAGCGAGAATTGAGAAAGCCAAGCCAATAGATGAAGGGCAAGTTCCCGCAAAGTCAAAGGATGCAGAAGTAAGGGCAAAGATTGATAGGTTAAGGGCAGATAATGAAGCGTGGATACGAGTTCTCGCCAATAATAAACAATTGAGGGAGTTGAATGTGGAGCCTTCTCACATTCCTGAAGAGTTACTGATAGGGCAGGCGGGGAGAGCCCCAATTGGCGGGCAGGGGCGAGAGGCCAGCGCCAGTGTGGCTAATGAGCCAAGGCGAGCAAGGGATATGCCGCCACCCAGAAGAGTGGCCGGAGATCATAGGTGGGATCTTGCCAATGCGAGAACAGAAGGAGCCATTGAGAAGAGGAAGGGTGATGGTTTGAAGGCCAGGAGGAAGAAGAGAAGGAAAATATACCATAAATCAGGCAACTCCAGGGAGCAATCTTATTACTTTGAATATGATAGTGATGAATCTAGTGGCTCAACGTACGATAAGGAGTATGTTCCCAGTAAAGCCCATCATGCAGAGGAGAGGTCCCATTTATCGCGACATCCTGACATAAGGCGTCGAAATGAAAGATCTCCTCGGGATAGGGAGCGGAGGCGACAAGAGAGGAAGGATAGAGAGTACGAGAAAGAAAGGGAAAGGAGGGACGCTGAGGCGGCCAGGCCGACTGAGGCCGAGAAGCTTGTTGAAGCCTTGAAAATCGCAGAATTGGCTAAGGCTGCTGAAATGGAGAAGGCCAAGAAAGAGGAGATAACCCATGTTGGAGGATTTGAAGCGACAATGTCTCTGTTGACTGAGAATGAGGCAGTTCTATGTCGAGCTTTGGTGAGCACTTTGGCGGATCATGCTTTGGAGTGGTTTTTGGCGCAACCTTAAGATTCGATAACTGGATATCAGGATTTCAAGGAGAAGTTTTTAGCGAGATTTAGTGCATCGGGGTCGCAGCCAGTACAAAAAACGGAGTTGTGCAGCCTCAAGCAAAAAGAGGGGGAGGGGATTGCAAATTTTACAGACAGGTTCATGGGAGTGGCGAATCAAGTCGCTGATATCGACCAAGGCGAGGTCACTTTAAGCAGGAGTTAGGCATGAGGTTGCCGAAAACTACAGGGGAATTATATGAAAGAGTCAGAGGATTTTGTGGTGGTGCAAAAGTCAAGGCTAAAGGGGCTCAAGCAACAAGTTCGGTGGCCAAGAAGGTAGTAAAAGACAGGGTTGAAGTAGTGTGAGATGACAGGAGGGGAACTGGCGGCAATCGTGGGGCTGGTCAAGCGGGAGGTAGCGGAGGCCGTGGTGGTGGACGTTATGGAGGCCAAAGTGATTATCGGCCAAAGACGGCCATTAAGTTTAGCCAATTGAACACCCCCATTAGCGAGATTGACGCCGTGTCACCAAACCTCGCCGTATGTACCGTGCCAGCCACAACTTGACCAACGCCAAAAGCTAAGGTCTCTCGCACAAGCGAGACATGAGAGGTCATGCCAAAATTTTGGCACGATCCCCGCCTTAAGTTAAGGACGTTGACTTCGACTGTGGCCCGTGCGTCACATACGTTGAAAGTTTGCGTGATCAGCTAGCCTTAAGTTCACTTTTTCGTTTGTCGGTGGAACTCGCTTGCCTTATAGGACCTCGCTCGGGATAGTCCGTCCCGAGAAAGATGATCTACAAATGGAAACGAGGGGCTTATAAGCGTAGTGACGAGATCCACTGATTAGAGCTCTAGGATTAGTTGCGAAAAAGAAGACTTGCTCTTTTCCAACCAATTAGGACTCTGAGAAAACGCGCTTTAAGTAAACATTAATCGGTAACTGCACATTGCACGAACCCGAAACCTTGAGCCAAATACCCCTTTCCGAAGCCTAAACCCTTCCTTTCGTTCCCTGCAGCGAGTAGAAAGTGGTTCAGATTTCCGGGTCAGCGCCTTGCCAGAATCACCGTTACGGCAGTGTCGAGCGCTTCGGTTCCCTCGGTTCCCTCGGCCAGAATTTCCGACATGTCTAGCTAACCGAGAAATCGTGACGGGGAAGGACCCCCGCCACCGGTACGTATATGACTTTGGAAGAAGCCATCCCGGGCTTGTGAGGTTCACAAGAGGCGTAAAGAAGATCAACAGAATTTCGTGGTACGCCTTCCGAATAAGCGAGGTATAGCAGCCTATCCCCGTCAGGACGTACTTTTGTCCCGGTCGAGGATGACGATTCCCCCGAAACCGGCTCCTCAAACCTTCAACCAGTTCCTCCCTCGCAAACTTACGGGATTTCTTCGAACCAAGGAAAGCTGACCCTAGGCTTCACGTTGCCACCTCTCGGGGCAACCCTGTCATATTTCTGGCCATGCCGGTGCTACTCCGATCCACTCCAATACCACCGGCGCACCGGCCGGACCATCTCAAGCAGATGCCAATATTCTTCAATACCCTCCCGTTCATCCCGTTGCCTATACACGAATCCCAAAACACCGGGACAAACCCCGATACAGCTTCGTAAAAGGCCACCATATATCCACATATATCAAGCCTTCCACCTCCAATCACTACCGCTCACATGGTAGCACCCGCGCCGAGCCTCACGGTCCACCACTTGGACCCAACCTTAGCCTGGATGGTCGAACGGATGAAAGACCCGAAAGCCACCATGAAAGCGGCTCAAAGCAGAAACGCTCAAATCCACAGATCCGGGAATGGTCACGCCTCTCCCTGCCAAGTTCCGAATGTCGTAGATGGACCGATTCGACGGAACCGAATGTCCTCAAACGCATGTCGACACCTATGTTCTCGGCATGAGAGCCAAAGGAGCAACCCTCCAGCAAATGGCCGACCACTTCCAGCATACGCTCAAAAGTTCATTACGATGGTTTACGAGGGTCAAGCTCGCGGATCGCCACACCCGGGATCGGATCAGTAACATCTTCCCCGGAACGCAGTACCGATCCAACTTAGAGTGGGAAACGAGTCGCGAGGACTTAATCACCACCGGCGTAAAGCGGATGAAAGCGTCGAGAATTCTACAAGAGGTGGAGTTGGAAACTCTCCGAGATCACGGAGCCACTCTCCAAGGATGAACAGATGCGGATCTTCAAGTCACCGCTTAAGACCGTCCAACAGAACTCTCATCAGTCACCATTTCTTCCCAGATCTCCGGGCCATGGTCAATGCCAGCTCACAGTTCGAGAAGTATCTCAAAGAAAAGTTGGCTACGCACGGCCATATGATACCGGCTCTGCAGCCAGATTCAATCCCGCACCGGCCCCTAAGAAAGGGAAAGATACGTCCGTCAACTACATCCATCGGGGACAACGGTCGGGCAACGAAACCCGGCCCCACAAAGCAACAATTCTACTCGAAGCGTACTGCCGTATACTTCGACAAGTTGGACATGCCACCGAGCAAGAATCTTTGGAAGGGTTAATCAAGGAAGGTCTCCTTAAACCCGTTGCAAATTACAAACCCAAGAATCCCGTAGTCAACGCCGACAAGAGCAAGTACTGCGCCTTTCATCGCATCACGGCCATACCACCGACAACTGTGTGGGGTTACGATACGAAATTCAGAACTTGATAGAGGAAGGAAAGTTGGAGCGCCCCCATGGGCCCAATACAGTCGGAAACCCTTTTCCGAACAACAACAACAGGGTGAATTCCATTGAGTGGGTGCCCAAGAAGATTGCCGCAGAGCCAGTTCCTTCGCCTCTTCCAGTCGGGTCCTCATCAAATGTCCACATCAGCTACGATGTTTGTGATCGCCCGCCGCCCGGAGTACGAGTCCCAAGACATGGTCTCTGGAGCAATCCTCCGAGAAAACAGAAGAAGTCCTCTCAACAGAAACTTAGAGAAAGATACGAAGCCGGAGACTCCGGTGTGGGTACACTCCTGAGAGCCATCCGGGAGGTTCGACTACTACGTACTCTACTTCAGTCAGTCCTCCCTTCCTCCAGGCCATGCAGCTTTAGAGCAAATAGGGGTGGGAAAGCCGAAAAGTCCTGCTGACAACATAGTTCAGACCTTGGGACACCGAAATACCTCAGATCTTGGTAATCTTACTGCCAGTCAGAAGCCTAACCTCCCGCGGGATCAGCCAAGGTTCAATTTGTCCAGCTTTCCGAGCCCGGACCGGCAGAGAAGGAAGATCAAAGTCGCTTGGCACTCGCACTCGATCAACGTGCTAACCAAGGGCGGCAGCCGCCACAAACAGCCTCAACGCAATCCCGAGGCTCCAGCAAAGGCTCTACCTCGCAAGAGGAAGACAGGAAACGGATGGCTGGACGACTCTCCTTCTCCGGATAGAGATCAGATCTACGATTCCCGACTGTATGGCAGTATGATCACGTTCTGTGACGAAGACCTACCGAGAGATGCCTCGGGGCACAACGAAGCTCTGTACATCACTCTCAAGCTCAACACCATAACACTCCCCGGAGTATTGGTAGATAACGGGTCAGACGTTAACGTTCTCCCTCTCAGCATGATGCGAGCCCTCCGTATCAACGAAAGCCATCTGATTCCATCTACTCGGACTATCAAGGCCTACGACAGCACGTCTCGTCCCATCCCGGGGACGGTGACTTTGGAACTCTGGTTCGAAACTCAAATGGTGCCAGCAAAATTCCACGTGATGGACATTCCATCCGAATTCACGGCTCTGTTAGGACGCCCTTGGCTGCATCACATGAAAGCCATAGCCTCCACTCTCCATCAATGCGTCAAGTTCATCAACCGCCAGGGAGATCTTGAAGTCATCAGAGGGGACAATTTCCTCATAGGAAACAAAGCTGAGACAGTAGCCAAGCGTGCCCGCAGTCAGGCACCGGGGCTACCTCCTTCAAATCAACCAAGGGACTACTGGGGCAAATCTCATCAGAATCCCTCAGAGTCCGGAGATGCTAACTATGTAAACGTACTCGAGCAGGCAGACCCTGAAGCAGTCCGATACATCAAGATCAACTGTCGTTTCCAACATTTGGAGGCAGATTGGAAAGAAACACTGAGCATCGCCATGATGCGGGCACACAAAACCCCTGTCTCCAGTCGGAGATTCGTCAGCATTCTTCAAACCAACTCTCTGGCCTCGCCAGGTGAAGAGATCTTTGTGATAAAAGTCAACAAGCACCGTCATTCTCGGGATGAATGCATGGAAGTCGTATGGGATGTCCTCCACGAGGAACTACCCGCTGCACCCCTCTTCTCCAGTGAAGGTCATGATGTTTTCCTAGCAGCTCCAGCAACGCACCCGGACGCAATACGTCCCTACGAATCAGGACTCTCCGGAGTCGAGGACGCGGCAGACCCGCGGGCAGACCTCTGCATTCACATGCTCAGTTTCGAGGACGGCACCCGTTCCGATCAGGTCACCTACGACCAAGGTTCCAATACCATGGAGATTGTCAAGCTCAACGTCCAATACAGGTGGCTATCCGACAATTGGAAGCAATTGGTTGACACGAAAAAGAATCCCTCTGATCAAGTGACTGACGACGACTTCGTCAACATCATCTATTCCAGATATCCCGATGATACCAAGGATCCGGTCCTTATTGTCAGATTCTGCAACGCCAAAGTTACCCTCGACGACTGCCTGCTCATGGTAAACGAGGCCCTGGCTAACCGAGCTCAGAGCTCATCATCACTTCCGAGTACCAGCCCCAGTGGCAACCGGCCCGTGCCGTCAGTCAAGCTTATACCCTCAAGCGCCGCCAAGGCCAAGGGCAACAGCGAAGGAGACCAAGCTCCTCACCCTGTCACGAATCAGATCAACCTCGGGAACGCTTCCGACAGCCACCCCAAAAACATCTGTAAAGGTCTTCCCCGCAAGACAGAGTCAGCTTCCGACGTGGGAAATGACCACCTCAGCATCAACATGCTCCAGTTCGATTCTGCTCCCAGTCGTCACGGTCACTGGATTCAGACATCCCGCCAGCAGACTGCTAGCTATGATAGACTTGGCGATCGAGCGAGATCACGAGACTGTCAACATTGCAGAATTCAACACTCCCGTGTGTTCAATCTAGCAAATATGGGCAAATTTCTTGGTAACCGAGATCAAGGAAGGCCGCATGGAATGTCCCAGTCCGACTTCCTTCGTCAACATCATCCAAGTGTTTCCGCCGTTCGGAGACTTGGATGTGATCACAGTTCTGGACACTAGTCAGACGGCGCGCACCTACGGAGACTGCTTAGCTCTCGCAAGGAAGGCCCTCATGGAACTAGCCGCTCAAGAGAACCGTCTCTGGGACGAAAACCAAGCTCAAAAGACCGATAGGGACCGAGCCCTTAAAGTGTCACAAGCGGCCTGCAGAGAGAAGCTAGAGGCCACTCTAGACCAGTTCGACCTCAGGGGTTTTGCTCACGGCAACTTCCTCGACTACCGTCTGTTCTCATCCAACCCCCTCTGCCAAACGAGGGTGGTCAACGGTCCCGATGACCTAGGAGATGGAACGGCACAGCAGACTGCATACCAGGGCTTACCTCCCCGAGGAAAGCAAGTTCTCCATGAAAGCGACGACGAAAAAGATGAAACCATTCTCTTCTAAGCCGGTCATGAAGTCAACAAAACTGGACTCCCAAGGGTCCTGGGAGGATGGAAACGGATCATTTCCGCACTCAAATTGAAAGGCCAACTCAGGGAGGAAGGTCTATTTAAAAACAAGAGGAATATGGAAATTCGTCTCGAGCAACTACTCAGGAAATTCCACGAGCATGGCGGCATTCGTTTACGTAAACGATCAACTCGGGACAAAGAACCGAACACATGGGCGAGATGTTCGGGAAGCCGTGTACTCACCTTCCGACATACCCGCTACTCGATAAAGCGAGAAGGAAAACTCTCCCGATGGAAGTTTACCAAGACCGCGCACGTTAGCTCAAAGAAGCACCGGCTATTCTCACATGGGAGGAAACGCGAGGCACTAACTCTCGACGCAGCTCCGCCGCAAGAAAGTTGATTTGGGCCAAAAGCGGAGGAAAATTAGCAAACCATGAATATCGCCGCACCCAACCTGAATGCCCTGATTATGCTCAAGAAGAAGGAAAGGAGCACGATATACCGTGAAGAGATCAAGGAGGCTGTTCGCTTGAGACAGAACTCTCCAACCTCCCCGAGGGTCGCCAACGCACAGTTACGCTCAGCAACCGCCGGCGTGCACTGACATTCGAACAATTGCGGCAATCCGTAAACTACCTCCCCGTAGAGGCATCCAAGCCAGTATCCTGGGACAGAATCCGTCAAGCTGCCGAAGCTCCCAGGAATATATCTACAGTCAATGAGTTGAGGGAAGACACATGGCCCTATGCTACGAGGAATCCTCCTCCCTAACTACGGCTCAACTCGTAGCGGCCCGTTCGTACGGAACCAAACCTGATGTCAGCGTTCTAACCCGATCGGGTCAAATCCATGCACTACCACCTAAGGCCACTAAAAATCTTGCGGAGCCAGAACCGCAACCCAGTCTGCCCGAAGCCACAAGTTCCGTGAAAGAGGACCCGATCCTCACTCAGCTCAAGCAGACCCAGGCGAACATTTCCCTTTGGTCCCTGCTCACATCCTCTTATCCTCACAAGCTCAAGCTAGAGGAAAGTCTGGCCCATACCATGGTCCCCGTGGATGCAACTCCAGACGAAGTAATTCAGATGATCGGCAACATCCACTACAGCAACATTATCATCTTCACAGATTTGGACCTTCCAAAATTTGGGGCTGATCACAATGAGCCGCTCTACATCACCGTCCAGCTAGATGAGCGTCGCCTTCCCCGCGTGTTGGTAGACGGAGGTTCTGGAATGAATGTCTTGCCCGCCAAGATGATGGACCTGCTTGACATCAAGCCCACAGATCTGAAGCCTTCAGTCCACACTGTCAAGGCCTATAACACTACTTCCCGTACAGCTTCCTGGGTTGCTACTCTTAATATCCGTTCGGGCAAGCGGACGATCCCCACCGAATTCCAAGTGTTGGACATTCCAATCACTTTCACACCATCCTGGGCGTCCCTGGGTCAGACAAATCAATGGCGTGGCATCCACCCTTCATCGGTGCCTCAAGTTCATGCAAGGCAACGAGCTAACTACGCCTACGGCGACAACGTCACCACCGAGGGGACCAAAGCACCAACGACATTCCAGTGTTAGAAATCAAGCATAGTGACGACATGGCATTAACTGGATTCACTCTGGAGACCTTCAAGATCCAAATATGCAACGTGGACCTTCCACTGTCTCACGACAAGATTCCTTCCGCTATGAAGATGATGAAACTCATGAACTTCATCCCAGATCCGGGTCGCAAAAGGTTACAAGGCCAACACCAAGTCATCGAAGTCAAGGACCACACCACGGTCCGTGGCTTGGCTACGTGCCAACACCAGCTGACATCAAGGAAAGCAAAAGGCTCGCCCGCACCAAGGCAGCAGCCCGCAATAGGGGAACCTCCGACGGCACACCCGACCTCCGACCTTACAGTTTCGACCTCGCTCATTACTTCACCAAGGGAACCGACAGCAGAACTGAGGGGACCGACAGCGGAACCGACAGCAGAACCGAGGGGACCGACAATGGAACTGATGAAGATGAGAAAGAAGCAGGGATAGTCAGCACACAGACTACAGAAAGGATGGAACAGCTAGCACGGGACCTCAAGCACTTCAGAGGACTCAAAGCTAATCCGATAAGGGGAGCGTTCCTCGACATCACTGCTCTACTCGGACCAACCGCCACCACACCAAAGCATGAGTACACATTTAAGGGAATCCCAGATGCGGAAGAGCAACTCAAGGTACTCTTCACGGAAACAGATTGCTCGGATCGTACCGTCGAGGCCACATTCGAGACAGCAATTCCAAAGCGAAGGAACCAGAATTCATAGAAGACGCTCTCGGTGGACCGCCTCTTACAGAGTCTTTTTGAAGAAGTCATGGAGGTGCCAAACCCGATTGACACTGGCTCCAAAATAGCATGATTGCCATGGCCAGGGCCCGGTAGAAGCCAAGCCTCTCGATCCCCGCACCCTCATCAAGCATCCAAAGAATGCCACTTGAATAATTGGGTAACTTTCACCGACCAAGGGCAAGCCAGCAGAACTAGAAGACAAGCCGGGCCCGCACCCACATCTCCCTAAACCCGGTCTCAAACCCTCCGAGTCGCCTTTGTAAAAGTCCGACCCTTCCTCAGTCGTCCAACGGCCTTAAGCCGGAGGACTATGATAATGTAACCAACCATGTATTTTCGTTCTTGTTCAATGAAAAGTCTGACCTTTCGGAGTATCCTCTCATTGCCACTTTAACAACTGATAAGTTAACAAACAACTTAAAAGATGTTAATAACTCAATTGATAAAGAAGCAGACACATTAAACGAACAATACATTAGAGAAGTTCTCGAGCGTGTAGTTGACCAAGAGGACAACCAGGCCAAAGTTGCCGAAGAGGTTATGACCAAAGTGAACTCCGGGGTCGGTGCAAGAGCCTAAAAAGAGACCTGAAGTGGCGGTTTCTTTGCCGATGCGAGAAAAAGAAGCCCCGATCGAGCGGCAAGGCATCGGGTACATGGTTACGAAGGGGTATCGAAGTCGATCCCAAGAAAATCAAGGCCATCATCGACATGAAGCCGCCTCGTACTCGACAAAAGTGAAGAGCTTCATGGGAAGACTTCCGCATATCCCGCTTTATCAACCGCTGACATCTCCGTGAGCCCATGTTCAAACCGATGAAGAAGAATGCCGACATCAACTCGGGACGCCGAAGTGCCGCCGGCTTTCGAGAAAATCCAAGACCTACTTTTGGTGAATCCCCAATTCTTTGCCCGCCATATGAAGACAAGCCACTACTCCTCGTATCCGATAGTAATGTACACGTCGATCGAGCAATCGTCGGCACAAGAACAGGAAGATTCCAAGGTTGAGCATGCAATCTACTTCAGTAAGCCGAAGCTTCAAGGAAGTGAACTCGGCTACTTAGCTGCTAGAGAAAACTTGTACCGCCTTGGTATGGGTAGTCGGAAGCCGAAACACTACATGCGGTCACATTCGGTGCTCCTGGTCTCCAAAATGGACCCCGTCCGATATCTCTTTGACAAGCCATCCACTGTCAATGCGACTAGCCAAGTGGTCATTCTTCCCGCCTGAGTTCGACATCAAGTACATGGTCGAAAATCAACAAAGGGCGAGTAATGGCGCATCGGCCGACTTCCCGAGCAAAGTGAACCTAAGGGTCCCGATCCGCAGTTTCCTGACGACGTAATCTTTTCCTTTGAGCAGCGCAAACCGCCGGCAACTCTTCTTCGATGGGGCAACCAACAAGAAGGGGAATGGTATTGGAATGCTCCTTGTCGATCCCAAGGAAGAGCACACTCCCATAGCCATCAAGCTGAATTTTGAAACAACCAACAATGCAAACAGAATACGGCTGTGCAGAAGAAGTCCGGAAGCCGCCCTCGAGCGCAACATCTCGTAAGCTGGATGTATACGGAGACTCGGCATTGATCATCAATCAAGTGTCCAACAAATGGAAGACGGTAGATTCTCGCCTCAGGAAGTATCACACCTACATGGAGGAGCTCATTGCTCGGTTCAAGGACATCTCTTTTCATTATTTGCCAAGAGACAAGAACCGCTTCTACGTACGCCCAGCAACCTCGCCTCTCTTGTCGAAATTCCCGATGGAAAAGCAAGAAACCCCTCGTAGAATAGGCAGACGGGAAACACCCGCATATTGCTGTGAGATCAAAATAAAAAAAGAAATGATCGACGAACCCTGGTACAATCAAATTTACCAGTACCTCCAAAACGGAGAAGCTTCCTTCACAAATGAAGATGGAAAATACAAAGAAGGGATAAAGCCAAAAACATGATGGCATTAAAACGCCTGGCATCCCATTTCGTCATTCCGGGGGTATGTTGTACAAGAAGCGCCACCAAGGGCCTCTCCTTCGGTGTGTAAACAAAGGAAAAGCCGCGAGCTAATGAACAGAAGTTCACAACGGAACCTCGCGCCCGCACATGAATGCCCGAGCATTGACACGAGATCATCCTCTCAGTATGGGATACTATCGGATATCGATGGAAACCGACTGCATCCAGTTCGTCCGAAGCTGCGACAAATGTCAACGGTTCTCCAACCTCAATCACATTCCTCCTCATGAACTCTATTGCATGACTACACCATGGCCTTTCGCCACATGGGGAATCGACGTCATCGGCAAGATCACTCCACCAGGGAGCAATGGTCACGAGTTCATTTTAGTCGCAGTCGACTACTTCACCAAATGGGTAGAAGCCAGATCGTACAAGGTACTGAATTCTAAGAAGGTGGCCAAGTTCATCCGAGAGAACATCATGTGCCGATACGGAGTGCCCAACGAGATCATCTCCGACAATGGGACTCACTTCGAAGGAGATTGTGACCAACTACCGAATCGACCCCGTAGTCACGCTTCACAAATCTTCTCCTTACAGACCATAAACCAATGGTGCAGTAGAGGCAGCCAACAAGACTCTCGCCATGATAATCAGAAAGATGACCACCAGAGGTCGGGACTGGCCCGAAAATCTACATCTAGCCCTCTGGGGAGACAGAACATCAGTCAGAACCATCACAGGGGAGACTCCGTTCGCACTGACCTACGAAATGGAAGCAATGTTACCCGTGGAATTGGAAATTCCATCCCTCCGAGTCCTCTTGGAAAATGGGATCAATGAAGTCGAATGGCTACAGAGCCGTCACGGCGAACTTGCTCTACTCGACGAGCGCAGATTGAAAGACATGGAACACACTCGAGCCTACCAGAGCAGAATGGCCCGAGCATTCGATAAGAAAGTCAAGATCCGAGACATCAGGGAAGGCGACTTGGTGCTAAAGGAAAAGCCTCCTACGCAGACCAATCCCCTCGGAAAGTGGGAGCCTACCTGGATTGGACCGTTCGTGGTACAAAGAATCTTCTCCGGAGGAGCCATGAAGTTAGCAGACTTGGACGGGAACCCTTTCGTTAACCCCGTGAACGGAAGCAAGCTCCGCAGATACTTCATTTGAGGAAGAGCACGAGTCAACTCTCCTTCCCCATACACCGTCCTCTCAGTAAAATTAAAGTGCTAAAAGAGTAATACCTGTAGACGCCCCATTCTGAACACATCGGATCATACTTATACCACTCTAAGTCTCGCTTTGAGTCAAGAAGTAGAAATCCACCATTTCGTCATGTTTCGTTAAGTTTTGACTAACCACCATTAATTTGGGACTAAACTGCATACGAGATATCGAGGAGAGGACAAAACTGTCCACAGGAACAATATCTCGCCGCGAGATGGCGTGTCTCGCGCGAGATATCCCCCCTCTGCAGATTGCAGACGACAGTTTCCTCATCGATTTCAACCTCTTTCTGGGATAAAACATTATCCCTCCGGCCAACCAATAGGATTTGGGGTCTAGAACCATCTGATAGGGATTTACCTCTCCACTTCTTCCTATCCATCACCTATAAATACTTGGTGACTTCCAAGGTTGAGAGACCCCCGGATCGACGGCGAATTTTCACAACACACACATTTTGTTGGTTTCTTTCCCTGAAAGTCCTACAAAATCACCCTAAAAACTCACCTCATAGTTTGTTTGTCAACCTTGTTGATAAACAAACATCAAGCTCCAAGTCAAGGATTGAGGCGAAGCTCTGTCCGTATCGAGACTCGATTCTAAACTTGAGTCGAAACTCTGCCCAAATCACCTCACGCAAGGTAACCCTTAAATCCCTTTCTAATTGATTGTTAGAGTGGTATAAGTCCATAGAATCTAGGATCGGCCTAGAGCCTCTCAAAATCATGGAGACGATCTCGAAGCAATCGATCCTACATTCCGTTTAACCCCGTTAAATGGATCTTTATTTGTAATATTTAAAATCGTTTTCTCTTCTTTTGAAAACCTCTCTTTTCTTTAGCAAGACCGATCTCCGGATTGGGTGAAATGGATGCTCCTTGACCTACCCATTTCATAACCTAAGCCCCGAACCCAAATCTCTTTCAAAATGGTTTTCCTATTTTCTCCAATCGAATAATATAGGTGGCGACTCAACAAAAAGATAAAATTCTTTCTCACGACGCTACAGTGGCGACTCCGCTGGGGATTTAAAATTAAGAGGCTTAAACTTGCGTCAAAATTAAAAGAGAGGTTTTCAAAAATTTTGTAAATTCGAATTTTCTGCTCTCAGATGAGGCATATCTCGCACGAGATATCATATCTCGCGCGAGATATTGCCTCGGCAATCTGGTTGTTTTCTGGTTTCTCCCGTTCATCTCATAGTCCAAGACGAGAGCCGAACACGCAAGGGGGATCCCAGAATTCATTATCTGCAGAGTTCCCACATCTTAAGGCCTCCCTTAAGGTGTAGAACTCGAATCTTTATTTCATTTAAATAATTGATTATTATTTATGAACTGCGTGCGATTGGGTTTTATTTAATTAAAGTCCGGTCCATTGGGGATTCGGGAGTTGTAAATTGAATTATTTATCTCTCTTTCTTTCTATTTATGTGGAACTACGACGGCCTGAGTCTTCCTAATTTGGGAGAAACGTAGGCAACCACTTGGTGCGGCCACTATCTGTTTTTTCTTTTAGTTTTCAAAAAAAAAATCTCTATTTTACTCTATCACCTAGATTGACTCTCACACACGCGCACTCATGATATAACTGTCATTGCACTGCATACCCTCTATAAACCCGGGACCCACACTAAGGACGGATGACGGTAACCACCTAGTCGCCGGTGTCTCCGAAGTTGGACAATCCCACTCCACGTATTCAATCCACTTAGATTGTCATATCGCGGGGAGCCTAGCCTTCCAGCCCTGCATCGCCACATTCTCATGTAGATTGACTTTTTAGGATCACTCCGTGACCGGTCGGTTTTGACTCGGTGATCTTTTCTTGTTTTTGATTAAAACAAAGCCATATAAAATTGACAATAAAAGAAGGATTCAGAAAAGTCCCTTCAGAAAAGCCCCTTCGGAAAAAGTCCCTTCGGAATGACCCTTTCGGATGTCCCTTCAAAAAAAATATATGCATATGATCCTTCGAAAAAAACAATCTTACATGGCTTTGTTTTACAAAAATCGGATTGATTGCTTAGTCGTTAGGTTCTGATAAAGGCCTTAGAAACCCCTCAAAATGGATTTTTCGTTCCGACCAAAATTTAGGTCTAAATAAAAATCGACTTTCCGTGTAATTATCTCGCGCGGGACTACATATCTCGCGCGGGATAATGCTTCTGTTTGCTGAATTTGAGCCTGAGCCGTTTGAGCCTGCTTCCGACTCGTTGGGGCTAGATCCTGATATCTGCATCTCTTCTGTCAGTTTTCCGAAGCTACTCAACTTCAAGACTCCCAACACAATGTCTACCGGAAAGCACGTCATGACCAAGGAAAGCCTTGAACAACACACTTTGCAAGACTTGACCAAGGCCCTTGTCGCTGAAATGGAACATGTGGGAGGTTGGAGAGAAGCCTTTGATTTGCCTTCCACCCGCATTGCTAGGGATTTCCGGAAGATAGAGAGTGACTCCGACAGTGGACGATCATCCGTGCAAGAAGAGCTAAGTGACATCAAAACTCAACTTGCCAAAGCCCTGCAGCAAATTGAGGACAACGATGCATGGCACAACTTGGAAGAATCCATCCAAGCCGACAAGACCAAGATGCTGATTGAAGAACTTGAAGAGGTCAAAAGTGAACTCGAAGATATGACCCAAAAGTGCAGCGCCCTCGAAGCCCATATCGAGGATGACATTGATGAAAGAGTCAAGTATTGCCTCAATACTCTCTACCGTGACCTCAAAGAGCAAATGGAGGAAGAATATCAGTCTCGCCACCTCGTTTTTGTGCAACACTACGAGAACCATATTCGAGACCTCCACAATCAAATGACTAAGCGAAGGAAGGGTAGAGCTTCTACGACATTGGAAACATCACTCTCGGTCATCTCTTCAGAAGTCTTCACAAGGAGGGAAAGCTAAGCCCAATGGAAGGCTACCAACCTAAGAGGGAAGGTCGATCTCCACACCTCTATTGCTACTACCATCAATGCCACGGCCATCACACCAATGATTGTTTCAACCTGAAGAATGCAGTCCAAGACCTAATTGACAACGACGCCATCAGAGTTTGTCCAAGTGGAGGCATAGTTTGGATGAATTCAAGCAAATGAGAAATCTCTTTCTTTTTCAGTTATTTAATTTTAGTTGCAAAAGAAACAGTTAGTAGTCTAGTTTAGCTTAGTCGGGTACTACTTGCCTAAAGACTTCATTTGTGGGCAAGAGTATCAAGTTTGCTTTTCAATAATAGTTAGTCAGTATTTCCCTTTTCAATTCTGATTAATGCTCGGAGATCGAGAAAGAAAGCACTGTGAATGTCATAGAAATTTGCAACGAAAATGACTACTCCAAGGCACTTTGGTTTTCCGAAAGCCTTCCTGTCTGGAGAATGATGCTAGCACAAGGATACTTTCCTGGATTGGGGCTCGGAAAGCACTTACAAGGGATAACGGAACCACCACCGGTCCCCCCGCTTCACACAAAGCATGGTCTAGGATACATCATCTCCATCCACGATGAGGATGACGAAGAAGAGTGGGGCTTCACTCAAATCAAGTGGGAAGGAACCACATACAAAGGCTGCGATGACCCAAAGGCCAAGAATTCCAACCTCGAGCCATATCGAAAGACACTCAATGGCTACTTCGTTCGAGAAGGGGAAAATATTCCCTACTTTATCTTTTCAGAACCATGGACTGATGATAAAGGAAAGCGCCAACCGGGCTTTGAAATCTTCAGCGACTGCGATGCTTCTCCAGATGAAACAGAATCCGTCCCACTAATCCCTAATGATTTGTGGGGCACGAAGGCAGAAATGACAAGTGAATGGGACTTTGTGTTGGGAGAAGACATGCTACGACAGTTCCAAGACCTGTGCCGGTTAGAAGACAGCCAGATCCATGCAATCTCCAAGGGGGACGCTCCAACTACTGACTACACAAGACTGATACAGAAATGTGACGAGCCAATTCTAAACTGGCACGTCACCGGAGGACCAGTTGTCGATGAAGACTTCATGATCAAGGAGCTTGGTTTCACTCCCCATCCCCGCAGGAAGATAGGCCCTGTAACTTTTTCATTAGAAGCAGGCTCCACCTCCGATGAACTCACTCAAGAGGAAATCGAGGCGGTGGCCGAACATGTATTCCCTTACTTCCTTAATGAAAACTTTGATCTTTCCGAGTACCCTGAGATTGCTAACATCGTGAATGATGAATTAACTAATAATAATCAATATAACGAACACGTTAATAATGAATCATACGATGAGATAGATCAAGAAAATGAACAAATCTTAAAAGAATTAGCTAAGCAAGTAGGTCGTTGTGGAAAGAATGGCCCTGTTGACGACGAGGAAATGCAAACGGTTAATCTTGGGACAACGGAAGACCCCAGAGAAACAAAGATCGGCAGCTTCTTCAAGGGGGAAGACAGAGAAACCTTGACGCAGCTCCTCAGAGAATATGTCGACGTCTTCGCTTGGTCCTACAAAGATATGCCTGGGTTGAATCAGTCAGTTGTAGAACACAAGATACCGCTGCTACCCAATGCCAAGCCAGTCAAACAGAAACTACGCAGAATCAAGCCGGAATGGTCAATGCAAGTGAAAGAGGAAATCATGAAGCTCTTGAATGTAGGGTTCATCAAAGTGATTGAATATCCAGAATGGTTAGCAAACACGGTGCAAGTAGCCAAGTCGAACGGGAAAATACGAGTCTGTGTTGATTTCAGAGACTTGAACAAGGCATCCCCTAAAGATGACTTCCCACTACCAAACATAGACATGTTGGTCGATGCCACAGCTGCATACGAAGTCCGCTCATTCGTCGACGGTTTCGCAGGGTATAACCAAATCCTCATGGCAGAGGAGGATCAACACAAAACAACATTCACCACACCTTGGGGAACGTTCTGCTACACGGTCATGCCGTTTGGTCTCAAGAACGCAGGGGCTACTTACCAAAGAGCAGTCACGACACTATTCCACGACATGATACACAAAGAAATAGAGGTATATGTGGACGACATGATTATTCACTCAAAAGGGACAGATGGTCAGCACTTCAGAGATCTCAGAAAATTCTTCAATCGACTGAGACAGCACAAGATGAGGCTCAACCCCGCCAAATGCTCATTCGGAGTGGTCAAAGGGAAAGTCTTAGGGTACATGGTCACAGAGCGTGGCATAGAAGCAGATCCCGCCAAGATAAAAGCCATTACAGACATGCCTCCACCCATAACACGTAAAGAAGTAAAGGGATTCATGGGCAGGCTTCAATATATCAGTCGATTCATCAATCAACTGACTACGATGTGCGATCCCATCTTCAAGCTACTTAAGAAAAATGCACCTCAAGAGTGGACCGAAGAATGTCAAGAAGCATTCGAGGAAGTTAAGCACTACTTGACTTCCCCACCTATCCTGGTTCCACCGCACAAGGAGAAGCCCTTGAAGTTGTACCTCACGGTCACAGACAACGCATTAGGGGCTATGCTCGCTCAAGAACAGCCAGCCTCCCACACAGAGAATGCCATCTATTTCGTCAGCCGCAGATTTCAAGGCAGCGAAATCAACTACTCTCCACTCGACAAATCCTGCGCTGCTCTTGTTTGGGTATCACAAAGGCTAAAGCACTATATGGAAGCCTTCCCGGTCCGTCTCATTGCAAAAATGGATCCATCGAAATATATCCTAGACAAATCAAATTTGTCTTCGAGATTGGCCAAATGGTACTTCATGCTCATGGGTATGATATCACTTACGTCACTCAGAAATCCGTCAGGGGGAGCGTATTCACAGATCAGTTGGCCGAATTTCCTTGCGACGAAGTGAAGGGGGAAGACCCGCGATTCCCTGATGAGGACATCATGAGTATAGAAGAAGAAAATAAGTGGCAATTATTTTTCGATGGCGCAGCCAACAAGAGAGGGTTCGGCATTGGAATGTTATTAGTAGACCCTAATGACATCTATACTCCACTGGCAATACGTCTTGACTTTGACGCCACCAACAACACCACGGAATACGAGGCTTGCATAGCGGGGCTTGAGGCAGCCCTAGAACGCAACGTGACTGAACTCGAGGTATTCGGGGATTCCCAATTGATCATCAATCAGACATTGAAGAAGTGGAGGGTCCAAGATCCAACCCTTCAAAGATACAGTGCCCATCTCCAAGAATTGGCGCAGCAATTTCAAGATGTCTCATTCCACTACCTCCCCAGAGACAAAAATCGGTTTGCGGACGCATTAGCCACACTTGCTTCTTTAGTCGAAATCCCTAAAGGAAAAGCAGTCAAACCCTTCAAAATAACACGGCGTGCAACCCCTGCATACTGCGCCGTTATAGATCTCCATGACTGCAAAGACAAATGGTTATCCGAATGTGCCATTGTTGGGAACTCCGAAGAGAAACCATGGTACCATGACATTTGGCATTTCATCCAAGATGGAACCATCCCGCCTGAGACAAACCCAAAGACTCAGATCGCCCTTAAGAGGTTGGCGGCTAATTACGTCATCACTGCTGGCCGCCTATTCAAGAAACATTCCCAAGGAAACCTCCTTTGTGCCACCGAGGAAGAAGCCCAAGAAATAATGGACCATGTTCATCAAGGCATATGTGGAACCCACATGAGCGGAAACATGCTCGCCAAAAAGATCATCAGACAAGGGTACTTTTGGCTAACCATGGAAGCCGACTGTACCAAAATGGTCAAGAAGTGCCACAAGTGTCAGATACACGCCAACCTTCAAAGATGCACCGCCTTCCTTGCTGTACCCCTATGACTTCTCCTTGGCCGTTCTCTACATGGGGGATAGACGTGATTGGAAAGGTCACACCCATAGGAGCCAACGGACACTGCTTCGTCCTAGTAGCCATCGACTACTTCACTAAGTGGGTTGAGGCCGCCTCCTACAAAGTTCTGAATGCCAGAAAGGTCGCAGAATTCATCAAGCACAACATCATCTGCCGGTATGGGGTTCCGCAAGAGATGATATCCGATAATGGGTCCCACTTCGAGAAGGAAACTGATCGCCTACTAACCGAGTACAAAATCACAAGGCACAAGTCGTCTCCTTACAGGCCTCAAACGAACGGAGCAGTTGAAGCCGCGAACAAAACAATCGAGGCTATCATCAGAAAAATGGCAGTCACTGGAAAAGACTGGCCCGACAAGTTACCATTCGCACTATGGGGATACCGCACTTCAGTCCGAACCGCTACAGGAGAGACTCCCTACGCCCTCACATTCGGAATGGAGGCCGTCTTATCAATAGAATTGGAAATACCATCACTACGGGTTCTCCTAGAAAACTAAGTGAACGAGGTCGACCGGCTGCAGGAAGCAGATACGAA